>APFE031594667.1:53010-91366 GCA_000404065.3 Pinus taeda | reverse complement strand
GGAGACTTAGGCTGTTACAGGGGGTAGGACCATACTTCGGGAGAAGATATGGAACAACTTTGAGTAAAGCAGATCTTTACTCAAGCGGAATACCGAAGATGATGAACTTAAGAGGTGTCAAGCAGATCTTGACCTCTTTTGGGATGTTAGTTAATGATTGGGGAAAACAGAGAAGGGAAGTTAGTTATACCTCCTTTGAGCCTTTTTGTTTACGAATATTTGCTGATTATGTTCTGCATGATATGATGCCTGCAAACTTGGAACTTGTCAGCAATTCAACAGCCTCAAAACTACCTACCCAGCCTACCTTCCTAGCATTTTTTCTTCTTTTGCTTGGGGTGCAATTAGACTTGCAAACCCATCATACATTTTCTTTTGATGCTTTCCTATCTACATACTACCCTTATTTCTTCCAGAGCCCAGATTAAATTGTTGGACTCTTCTATTTCTCTACCTATCTAAGGGTCTGCCAAGATTAAACTATTTGGACAGACTTACAATCTTTATATTCTAAAACAAGAAATTTAAACCTAAGGAGACCAAGATTAAACTGTTTGGACCTCCCTTTAACTAAAAGTAGCGATACCAGGAAAACTTTACAAAATTTGAAGGCAATTATATGATCTTGAAGTAGCCTTCTTCATTTGGAGACTGTTTGAGCAAATATGGAGCATTGCAGCAAGCAAAGTACAATATATTTGGCCTATGAAATGCCAATCATGAAATATGAATACCTGTTGCAGCAGGAGCTAACACCTTCCACAGAAAATTTGATGAAAAATTCTTGAAAATTAAAAGCTATTCTACCCAAGGATTGTAGCCATTGGACTCCTAGTACAACATCAGCACCTCCCATTGGAATTGAAAGCATTGGGCTAGTCAATACATATTCTCCCATGGATAGATTGATATTATGGCACTTTCCAGAGCAATTTATTGTTCCTCCATTTGCAATCATCACTTGACACTCTGGTGTTGGATATAGGGAAGCAATTCAATTCTTTTGCTACCTTACAATGAATAAAATTGTGGGTACTTCCTGAATCAATCAACACTATTACCTTTTTCTTCTTGATTTGTCCTTCTATCTGGATGGTTTGAGGAGTGGTAATTCCCGTCAATGCATTACAATATATCGTCAGATTCATTTTTTCTTCATCTAGGCTTTGTTCCTGGAGTATATCCTCTTCTTTTGACCTTTGTTGCTCCTTTTCTTCTTCCTCTTCACAATCTATGTAGAATAATTTCTTTTCAGCACACTTATGACCTTTAGTGTATTTGCTATCACAACTGTAACAAAGCCCTTTTGCTCTTTTTTCCTCCAATTTTTGTGGTGTCAACCTTATAGGTTGCGGAAGGCTGGCGGTAACAACACTTCCATCTTTATAGTTGTGATTGGTATGCTTCTTAGTTGCCATAATTTTGCTTTACATTTTTCTTTCTAACTTGAATGCCTTATCTAATGAATCAGGTTCCCAAAGGTGAAAATTATGTTGGATATTATCCTTTAAAATCCCTATAAACACATCAATCCTATGCTCCTATGGAACATTTTTTACCCTTATGTTCAATTTTTGGAACTCGTCAACGTGCTCCATTATTGAACCCTTCTGTTTGAGACTTATCAATTGGCTAAAAAAGTGTTGCTTTTTGTATCCTCATAATGTGCTGTTAATTCTTCTGTAAAATTGCCCAAGTGATAATCTATTTATGAGAGCAAAGCCATTGATACCATACAAACAGATTTGGTTCCAAATATAAAGTTGCAATACATACCTTTTGCGTGTTTTTCACATTATTGAGATCGAAAAATTGCTCCATCTGTAATATCCATGTTGCGGGATCATTGCCATCAAACTTCCTCATATCGATTTTTTGAATATGGTGGGTCTTCGATCCAACATTAGTGTCTATGGAATCATGATTAACATTTCCTTTGTTCTCATCATGAGTTTCCTTTAGTACCCTTTCATAATTAGTGACCATTTCTTGTAGCAACTTATTCATATTTATCTTCAATTCTTCCATCTTATCATCCATGCCATCAATTTTAGCATTCATGCCATTCATATTAACTTCCATGCCATCCATCTTACCCTCTATGCCTTTCTTTAAAAAATCCATCTTATCTTCTACACCTTTCTTTAAACCGTCCATCTTAGCTTCTACATATTTCCTTAAACCATCCATCTTAGATTCTATTGCTTTTTATGCAAGTGACACTTGTTGCACTTGTTCTTGTAATTTTGATATATCATATAGCATTTCTTCGTCTTCTTCATGAGTCATGCTAGAGCTTTCAGGTTCCTTACTAGGTGTTTTCATTTTCGTTCATCAGGGCATTAATTACCGATAATAATGTTCTACTAGCCCTTTGAATTCCTTCAAAATAAATTTTCAAATCAATCTTAAGAAAAAATTTAAAAGAATCTACACACCTTTTTTTCACTTTGTAGCAGCTCGATATTGCCTCTGATGTATCTCTGTACTTTCAGATCATCCAGTTATGAAATTGTGACTTGTGGTAGCCCTTTGTGTCCTCTTTCCAATGCCACCAATCTGATCCAAATTGCATTCTCCAAGGAAGAGTTATGCGAAATCTCCCACAGTGACCTGATTATAAACTAGTTCAGTAGAGCGAACTTGTACGACGTGCCACAAGTCACTGTTTCAACCTTTGGCTCTGAAAAATATATACAAGAAACTATAGTCTGTCCTATTTCTGTAAAGTCTGACGAAATTTCAATCCAATGCTCAAAGAAAAAGTTATGATGGGCTTCCCCAGGTCAGTTGTTTGGTATGTAATTCAGGAGTCTACAAAAAGACCAACTTACTCTGATCATATCTCCACAAATATAGTGCAAAAAACTCTAAAATTTGGACCTGAGATTCAACGTGATGTCTTCTCAAATGGGTTTTGTTTTAGCATCTCACAGATCGCAGAAAAATAGTTATATTGAAAATTCCACGATGACCTATTTGGAGCAGTGAAACCCTAGAATCCAAGGCTCTGATACCAAATCTTATGAAACCAGCTCAAGAAAAGATAGAAAAGATAGATCAACGCCTTAGAATTCAGCCTCCTCGAGCGGGAAACCTCCTTTACATTACATAAATGAACAACTCTTGGATGATTCAAATGACAAAACCTCCTTTCTGTAAATAGGAGTCTAAGGAGTCACAATATAACCCAACCGACCTAACAATAATAATATAAAGCCACAAAAATAACAATAGAGGGATTCTATGGGGCACAATAATAACAATATGGGGACAATAGCGGCACAACAATATTAATAAGGGGTACAACTACAATAGTAATGGGGTAATCACTAATATTATAGGGACCCAACAATTCCAATCAACGAAAGTTAACAAACTACTTGGAGTGGGTATCATAAGAATGGGAGAATTAGCCCCTTGAGTTACAAGAACGAGAGGATTTTTCTCCTATCTTGATGGAACTAGAGGGTTTCATCAAAACTCATTGGAATCTGAAGAAACAAAAAGAACCTCAGTGTTATCATACTCACTCTCTATGGGAAAGGTATGATTAACTGAAGGTGAAATCGGGTAAACTGTTTCCTTGATTTGTTATTGGTAGGTGCTTGGTTCGTTGCCGCTTGCGCCTATTACCCAGAATCTGTTGGATTTTAATAAAGGAACTAGTCAACCATTAGGGATCCTTCCTCAGTTGCCTATTACTTTGGGAGGAAAAATTATTTATCTCAATGTGATGTTAGTCCCAGGCCCTTTAGGTTACAATTTACTTCTTGGGCGTGATTATGTTTATTACATGGGAGCTATTGTTTCAACACTCTTTTGAGTGATGTGTTTCCCATGTGAAAGTAGAATTTTAACCATTAACTAGATTTCATTTCTCAACCCAAATATGGATTCCATTCAACCATATTCCGTAAAATGGTCCTTTTGTCCCAATGGTATCTTCCGTGCCATGGTTCAAATATGTGGCAACTCGTTCCATGACTACATTGCCTCACAATCACTTACATGATGTTGTGCATTATGTAATGGGGGCATTAGAACCAGATCTCTCTTGTGGATTCCCTGCTATGTATCCCTTCCAGATCATTGTTCTCCCATCTGATGAGAACCTCTCGGAAGTCATGACCTCTTATGGGTCATGGTCAAGGAATCAGGAGCATAGTTCCTTTTCTTGTGTCAAGTTTGTTAAAAAATGAAACAAGGAATATGTGGATAGTTGTTTTATTGTGTCAACCTCATTAAAAAATGAAACAGGTCCCAAAGCATAGTTCCTTGTCTTGTTTCAAGCTCATTAAAAAATGAAACAAGGAATCTGAGTATAGTTCCTTGTCTTGTGTCAAGCTCACTAAAAAATGAAACAAGGTCCCCTGGAGCAAAGCTCCAATTTGGTTCTTTGAGTAGATCTCGTAAAATCCCAGTCGAGTCTTTCAATTGATCGTGTAAATGAACGTTCATTCCATCCACCTAATAGGCATGCATAGTCTACTTAGGTGAATATAATAAAGTTTGGGGGACATTCACTTAGAATTGTGTCATTAGGTTGATGGCATATAAACCAATCTCAAGCATAGTTGTTTTTTTCAAGCTTGTGTAAACATGAAACTAAATCCAAGCATAGTTTGTCATTTCAAGCTTATGTAAACATGAAACTGAATCCATGCATAGATTTTCATTTCAATGTTGTCTAAAAATGAAATTGAATCCAAGAATACTTTTTCATTTCAATATTGTGTAAACATGAAACTGAATCCAAGCATAGCTCCCTATGGTTCAAGGTTTTGTAAAAATGAACCCATCTCAATTTTAACGCTCATGATTGCCATTCTATCATCCTCTTCTATTTTTAATCCTTTTTTAGGAACAGTTGTAATCAATGGTCTTATTAGTGAGCCTCTTCACATAAATCAACATGTTTTGAGAAGTTCCAACATCACTGGAACCAGTTGACATCCTAGACACCACTCATTCCTCTAAGTGGAGTCCTCTTTAAGCTCTTTTATGACTTGTAAAAAATGAAAAGATCGTTGAGTATTTTCATTTTTTGACTCGTTACGAGAAAATAAAAACAAGGGTTTGTCTTTCAAGCTCTTTTCCAACTCTTTAAACATGAAAATATTGTCAGGCGCTTGTCATTTTCATCTCCTAAACGGATTGGAAACAACATCAAGGTAGTATAAGTTTAACTCTTTTCTGGGCTAAGATAGATTACTTACGAAAAAGGAATACATTGATTGAACATGGTCAATGGGTTCTATCTTGTATTATTTTATGCTTTTTTGGACTTGAGAGACAAAATTAGGAAAAATAACTTGTGGAGTTTTATTTTTGTCCCATTTCAAACTCTGTAAACATGAAAAGGACTAATTTCACATTGTCATTAAACTCGTTAGAGCATCAATTAGCGATAAACTTGTCCATCATGAAAAAACTGAGTTTCACCTTTGCTAGTCTCATCAAAACATCAAATAGTGATTGATTCAACCGAAGGGTGGAATTATACATCAAGCATATGTTATCCTCCTCAATCTTGTTTAAAAAAATAAAAATCTATTGATCAGGACTGACTGGGAAAAATGGGAAAACGAATAAATCACTTTATGGTAGCAAGTCGTTGTTGAACATGACACTTTCACTTCATTTCTGTGACTATTTGGGTTGGGTTATCTACTTGATGATTATCATACCTATGGTCTACTACACCATCCGTCACTTTGGTTTTGGTTCAATGTTGCCAATTCATTCAATGTCGCTAACATGTTCAAGAGAAGTCAATCAGTAAACTTTATCCTTTGCAATACTCATAAACCTTCATTTCCATGACCACCATTACTGAACCTTGTGTCGGCAGTCACATTTTGTCTTCAAAATCATTACACTCGTTTCATGTCGTTGATGGGGGATACATCAAGGCCCTCCTGCGACAAGTCACTTCTTGTCAACATCAACACATTATCCAATAAGTTGACTTATAAACACCCTTCCAGTACCTTGAGGCTTGCATACATCAATGCAAAGTTTCTCGCTTCCCGTGACATTTTGACATTAGAGGCCTTCGACTGAAAGATTTTGTATGGTGTTCGACATCTAAACATATATTCACACCATGTAGAATGTATTATAGTACCTTGGGAATCATTATCATTATTGGTGATATCTCTTGCGTTTGTTAACAACCTACATAAGTGGTTGGTAATCAGATAGTGTCTTTGCATGTTCGACTTCAGATCACATTTTCACATGGTTAGACAAGTACTTGAATGAACAATTGGATGAGACAGAAGACTCTGAATCTAGTTTCATACATGTAGGCTGCGATTCCAAGAGAGTACTAAATCATATGTATGATGGCTTTACACAGATGGCCATCCTATCATGGGTCTATATTTGTAGATGACTATTTGATTTATGTACATGTAATGAAAAGTTTATATGCTAAGAATGGGTATGCCTTCCCTGAAAAATTCATTAAAAATTCAAAGATATCATGATATTATGTATTGTAATTGATCCATGTAACCGTCCGCTTTAGATCCCCCTCACCACATCATAAAGCATATCACTCAACATTATCATTTTCGACTTCATGTTGTAGGGGACAACTGTTACAGGTCTATTTCAGCACATTACTCCCAAAAATAATATCAATAAAAATAAGGCTTGTCAAACCCTAATTCAGTTGTTACGTGCCCTAGAAAAATCATCATATCAAATGTTTTCATCCATGAAAGTTTCATAGCTTGAAACCCTGCTGAAATGCCTCTTTGGGACACCAGCACAACCTTGATCAGGGGTGAATTCTCTGCATTGTAGGTAGGCCCATTCAATCCTAGGGTGTAGTTCACTTATACCCACTTTAACCTACGCTGGGCGAGGATGAGAAAAATTGACATAGGATTCCAAGAATATTCCTTGATTCTAAAGCATTCTAGAAGGATGCCCAACTCTTATCTCATCTTATGAGCTTATTTTTGGATAGGCTATGGATCATTCAACCCTCTATCCTCTCATCCCTTTCTCCATCAAAACTAAATCCAATTATGGAAAACCATTCGATACTAAATTTATGACAAAACCACTTGTATTTCCCTATAAATTGACCACTCATCATGGTGATCAAGAGGCTGGAATTTGGATATTATTGTGAAATACTGTTGGTTTGAGACTTGAAATCAATGTCAACTAATGTTATTCTACTGGATTGATGTTCTATTGGTGTGAATATGGTTTGGACTAAGCTGGATGAGTGACACGGGATTGAACCACATTGGGTGTAACTTCTTCTTCTTTCAATCAATAAAGTTGTTTGTTCCTTTTCCAATACTTTTGTTCATATCTATGATGAATGTATGTTCAAATGTTTTCTATTCCATTTGTTTATAGTAGATAAATCATATTCTTTAATTTTTGTTGTCTTCTGTTTATGTTGACATGTACCAATTGAGCGAATTCAATTTGAGCGGGAGCGACGGGAGCAACTCAAAGGAGATCAAAGGAAGTGAAGGATCAGAAGTAGCTTCCTTTATCTTATATGTCTATTCTAGGAAAAGGTTAAACACCTTTACTTTTGTTGTTCTATGTGTAACTACGCACTTAGGGAACATGTACTTATCCATAGGTATAAATTCCATATAACAAATTAAAGGATCAAGGATATCGAAGTTTGTGATGCTTATCAGATGGTTTCTCCTCAGAAGTTGCATTCAAAGAAATGGTTGCCTGGTTGGCCCCTACTGAATTTCTTCTTCTTATTATTCTTATCCACCTAGTTACTAGTGTTAATACTTTCACCAAGAAAAGAGGAATAAGGGGTGGAAGAAATAATCAATGAAGAAAGTGAAGGGTTGGCTTTAGGACCAACTGGAGGTTGATTTTGTCCAGTTGTAGGAATATTTAGTTACAAGGCCAAGGAGGTTGAGAGCAACCATACTGGCAAGATGATGCTAAGTCCGAGAAGGGACAATGTATCCATCTAAGGAGCACTAATATTTTCTAAAGGAGGAAAAGGGCTAGGATTCCCATCAAAAGGAATTCCTTGATTGGTCGACTCCAGAGTTGTTGCCATATGTCTCAACCTAATATCAACTAAGGAGTCATGTTGAGGATGTTACCTATGGTAAATCAATTTTATTTTAATCAAAATAACATAACAAAAAAAAAGAGGGATAATCTAGGCAAAAGGATTACCAAGTAACTGTGAACTGCAATATACTGCCTCAGTAAACCAAGGACTTAATGTACATGCAGGAAATCTCCCCAAATGTTTTTTTCGATGTATCACACTATATAAAGTAGCCGATTCAGTTACCTATGGATGGATAGCAACCTAATGTATTCTTTCTAAATATACCAAAAAGTACGTGGAGGCCCAATCTGTGTTAGCGCTGTCTAATGCAGAACTGCATATTGAGAGCATTCCCTTATACTTTTCATGCTATAGCACCACCCAATATACACAAAAGTATGTGGATGAGATACGATATACTTACATACATGGAATGAGGTATCACACTTGTAATTTATCACAGACCATTAGCGACATCTACTATGTTTAACGATGCCGAAACACGTCTTTAGCCTAGACCTCTAAATGTTATGTGTTAAGTGACAATGCTCCATTAGGTTAATTGAGATAAATTTTAGTTGATCTTGTTTAAACGTTTGACTTTCAAGTTTAGTGCATGATGTTTATGAAACTCCTAGAATGTAAATATGATGAGAAACATTCTTTTTCATTTGATTTAAACATTGAAAACTGTAACTAAAAGGGAAAAGCAATCATAATCTTTAAACAAAGAGCATAGAGCACATCTAATGCAACTTTCCCTATACCATTCCGACAATCACACACAAACTTCTAAATGAATTATGCATGTTTTTCTTTTATTTTCTTAAATCTTTAGATGAAAATAAATAAACTACATGCACAAACGATCAATCGATTCTTTTCAGAAGAAACGAAGACTTTACAACAATTTTTTTTAAAAGCAATGAAGACTTTACGAAAATTATTTTTGAGAAAAGTAAAGACTAATCAATGTAATCTAACTTTGACAATGAATTTATAATAATAAAGAAATCCCTTAAGAAACAATAAACAATCAAGGTCAGAGTAGGGATAGGAAAGGAAATGAAAATTGATTCCAAAGCCATATAAAACATTTGTCTTTCAATGAACAACATCAGAATCCAATTTGGTAAAATCAAGAAAAATATGGGTTTCTTAACTTGACAGGGATTAGCACAGCACTGAGTGGGAGACAATGAATTGTAGAGCATTGTTAAGACCAACACTACGCTGATGCAAGAGAGCCCAATCAACAGACATTTAAACACAATGTTTGACCAAAAAAGCTTCAATATAACTAACAAGAGATTAATGAAGTGAAGTAAAGTCTACTAGGATGTAATATGATAAGGGTAAACTACCAGGAATGATGGTCGTTCCCTAGTGGAGTCGCCAATTTGTTATATGTACGAATAAGTACATCTTCCCTAAGTGGGTAGTTACACTTAGAACAATAGAATTAAAGGTGTTTCACCTTCTCCTACAATAAATAGATATAGAGGAACCTACTTGTGATCGTTCGCTTCCTTTGATCTCCTTTGAGTTTCTCTCGTCGCTCCCGCTCAAACTAAACTCGCTCAACTCGTACCTGCCAACATAAATAGAAGACAACAACAATCAAAGCATATGATCTATCTAATATAAACAAATAGAATAGACAACAT
Source organism: Pinus taeda (assembly GCA_000404065.3). NCBI lineage: Eukaryota > Viridiplantae > Streptophyta > Pinopsida > Pinales > Pinaceae > Pinus > Pinus taeda. The sequence goes on along the minus strand of APFE031594667.1, from coordinate 81,631 downwards.
TTGGACATTCATTCATCATATATATCAACCAAACTATGGGAAAAGGAACAAACAACTTTATTGATTGATAGAAGGAGAATTTACACCCAATGTGGTTTGATCCCGTGTCACTCATACAACTTAGTCCAAACCCTCGTCAAACAAATAGCACATCAATCCAGCAACATAACATTAGTTGACAAGGATTCAAAGTCTCGAACAAACAATATTTCACTACAATATCCAAATTCCAGTCTCTTAATCACGATGATAAGTGGTCAATTTATAGGGAAATGCAAGTTGTTTTGTCATAAATTGGGTACTAAATGGTTTTCCATAATTGGAGCTAGCTTCCATGGAGAAAGGGATGAGAGGATATAGGGTTGAATGATCCATAGCCTATCCAAAAATGAGCTCATAGGATGAGATAAGAGTTAGGCATCCTTTTAGAATGCTCTAGAATGAAGGAATATTCCTAGAATCCTATTTCAATTTCACTCATCCTCGCCCATCGTAGGTTAAAGTGGGCCTATTTCACTGTAACATAGGTTTTAATATGCCTACCTACTATGTAGAGCAGTTACCGCTAACCAAGACTGCGCTGGTGTCCTAAAGAGGCATTTTAGCAGGGTTTCAAGCTAGGAAACTTTCATGGATGAAAACATACAATATGATGACTTGTCTAGGGCATGTAGCAACTGAATTAGGGTGTGATGAGCCCTATTTGTATTGATATGATTATTGAGAGTGATGTACCCAAATAGCCCTGTAATGCTATAGCAAGTCATGATCATGTCAACAGAAAAAGGGCTCTCTCACAATAGGTCCCTGTACTCCACTTGAAATAAAAAAGAATAAACATACAACTACTTCATAATGAAGCGGTGAAAAGGGATTGTATTATAAGTACATTAAGAAATGATTGAAAATATCTACTCTACTAAAGTAACAACTACTTTGGATGTAACTAGAAGGATGGAAAACCTCTAACTAGGCTCTTTCTATGGTCAAATATGCCTCTATTTGGCCTCAAAAATCCCTTTGTCTTTAGAAATAAAGGAATTACCTCATCAAAAATTCCATCATACAGTGCTCAAATCATAAATTTGAGGATTCCATTGAGTTTAGGTCACTTAAAGACCTCTTTGAAGGCTCTTATTCATCTCAAAAAGGTAAAATCCTAAGCAAGATATGCTTCTTGGAACCAATCTCTCTCATCTATCCTGTAAATTGGAAAAACCTACAAACTATGCAATGAATTCACCCTTTACACAATCTATCCAGTGACAATTTCACCTAGATCTTTTGCGATACCTACCAGTTAAGGGTAAAATTCTCACCTCCTTAATTGTGCCAATAACTCTTAAGCACCAAATGTTTGGCCCCCAATGGTGATCACATTGCCACAAAGGGTCGGGGCTCGGGGCTAGTCACCTGACTTCATTGACTAGGTCATGTGCTCCATGGATTAGGGTTACATGGTCACTAATGAGACTAGGGGTTGGGCCTATCTACCTTCCCCATCTGCTTAACTCCCACCAATGGTGATGGTGATGTCAGCAGAGCTAGGGACCAAGACTATCCTCCCGCCCCCTCCGTTGGATCCTCGGCACGGTCAGATGTGATCAATAGGACTAGGGATGGAGCCTAGCTCCTGCTGTCTCCACCGTTGTTCTTCCACTATTTACCAAAACTTCCATGATAACATATAACCTGGGGCCAAGGGTAACTACCTGACCCCTTCCCTCAATTTTAAATATAAATGAAGTTCTCTAGTAATTAAGAACTAATGAGGTAGCATAACATTCTGGTGTTGTGTTTTTTAGTCACAAGCCTAGGGTTCAAAGCCCATTGAGTCCCTTGGGCCTATTATAAACAAATTTATGAATGACTGAGGGCCACATGGTGCCCTCTAATTGGTCCACGTGGCATCCTCTCATTGGGCCACCTAAACTATTGACCACCAATAAAAAATTGCCATCCTAAACTATATGGTGATGCGACATGTTGAGTCCAAGTTTTTTCACCATTATCCAAACCCTACGTAGTCAACTCATGATGTTAGCTGAAGAGCGTCCTCATTCAATAGCCCAGTCAACCTTTTTGCTTGACTTTCTAATTGTTTGTCCAAAAATTCATAATGTCATAACTTCTTCATACAACATCAGATTGAGGCGATTCAAGCATCACTAGAATTAGGACAAAGAGAACTATGATATGGAACTAGTTTTGGAAGATTAAAATAAATTTCATTTTTTAGCCTTGTTTTGATGTTCGGATCATACCTCACCGCTAGGAACTTTTGAACCTGCAAAAGTCTATCCGCACTCAGAAAAATAGTGGGGACATAACTCCTTTACTTTTACAACCTCAATCCTTCTTGCTCTACTTCTCTTAGTGCCTTCGAGCCCATTCAAGATACTCCACCTTCCCTTTGCATGAAGTCCTTATCCTCCTGTCAAGAATTGTGGCATATTGAAACTATTCTAACTATTCAGGAGAAAACATTCCAACGGATGGAATCTAAATATTCTCTTCATGAACATCTTTCCTTGGCAGCTCAGACAACCTTCATCTTGACATTTCTCCTTGTTGATAAATAAGAAAACTTGACCTTCCACCTAGAAATCATAATCAAATTGATACTTGACATGCCTTTCTTTGTATGTGGCCTTGCTTTACTCAAGCTTCAATTGTACTCTTTAATGCACATCACTATGTCGGTCTTTTGATTTTTTTTTACCAAAGGTAAAATCCAAAAATATTTTAGCAATAACTCAAAGAAGCTTCAGATATAAATACTTGTATAGATGAGTTCTTGACACAATTTAAGACATGTGAAATATGAACTGCAAATTCTTATCCCAAAAGTCCCATAAAAAATGACTTTTCATCAACCCAAAATAACATAACAATGCCATAGAAATATGCTATTGCATATAAGGGATTTACACGTGACATCACTTTATAAATTACTCAAACAAAAATATACAATAGGTAATTAAAATTTTACAAAGAAATTTAATTGTACAAAACAGACTACGCATTCTTTTCCTAACCAGGCTTATGGGTTCTCTTTCTACACCTGATCTGCTTCAAAGGTTGCTTCAACAACTACATCATTTTCCACTTTTCCACCTATCTCTTCCCTTGCATAGGATTGCATGATGTCTTTGTTCTTATTGGGATGAAGTTCTGGATGGAGTTTCCAACACTTTTATATATGGTTCCCATTCATGCTACAATGGGTACAAAAATGCTTACACTTTCACATTGTTTAGGAAGTCTTCATACCTAGCATATGTTCCTCATATCTCTTGCCAACTATTTTTTCCATTCTTTCAACCATTTCCTTACTTTGAACATGCTCAACCACATAATCATAAAATGCATCACAAAATGTATAAGGAAATTTGAGAATCTAAAGGATATGATTTCTTCTAGGAGAAATTCATCCCTGATCTATCAAATTTTAACACTCCCTCTCATCTAGGGAGGAATCTCTTTCTATGTCAAATATCTCTTCTTCCTCTTATCTCTTTCATTCATCTCAGTTTAACTCTGTTCAATAACATTTCTAACAATGAAGTCACAATTTAAAGAAGAATCATCCACTTGACACAAATTTTTAAAGGAAATAACCATCACATGTCACATAGACAAGGACTATAGTCAACTAATTTTCATCTCAAAAAAAAAATGGTGATGAAACATATACATCACATAGACAAGGCTCAAATAAGTCACGTAGACAAGAATCAAACACAACCAAGTGTCAAGTGGTGGAACACCTATATACTAGACAACTCACACAAACAAGTATCACTATAGCTATGGTCCAGATAGGTGGCTCTTCCCACGTCCTACTCTATGGTTTAGATGCATATTGAGGCCTATTCTTGTGGCACACAAGAGATCCCTCATCCTTAGGAGATTTCAGAAATCATTCCCTAATCCTATGAGCTCTGACAGGTGGTAAAGGCATCTTAGTGTTCTCGATCAGCTATAACCATGTCCTAGAAGGGCCGCATCCATAATTTGAAGTTTCTCTCTAGAAACCAAGAACATCCGTTCAGGTAATTTCTTGGTAAGAATTCCATCTATCTAATCATTAGTGGAGATTTCATGGAGTCCCAATGCTCCTCTCTTCACCATATCTCATATATAGTTATACTTTATCTCAATATTCTTGTACTTGTCATGAAAAATGGGATTTCGTGCAAGACGAATCCTAGTCTTATTGTCACAATATATAAATATTGTGTCTAGAACCTTCTAAAATAGTTCCCCAAAAAAATTTCTCAGTCAAACTGCCTCGCAGCTAGCCATGGTAGGAGCAATGTACTCAGCTTCAACTGTACTTAGTCCAACAGACTTCTTCTTTGTACTCATCCAAGAGATCATGGTAGATCCCAAGCCAAAGGAGAACCCAAAATTTCTCTTTCTATCAACAGTGTTACCTTCCCAATCAACAATAGTATATCCATGAAGTATTACATTTTTAGTAGTATAATTCAATCCTAGATTTATAGTTCCATGCAGGTATCTAAGTACATGTTTTTCAGCAATCTAGTGGACATGAAATGGATCAACCATATGGTGACTTAAATTGTTTACAAAAAAGCATATATCAAGTCTAGTGTTTACCAAAAACATCAATGAACCAATGAGTTGTATATACTCGGTGGGGTTTGCTAGATAGGATCCTGAGACTTTGCTACATTAAAGCATGTCATAAAATATTCCTCTCTCTTACAGTTAATAAAAGCATGGCATAAAATATTCCTCTTACACACTCTTTAATGCATATGTTATAGACTCTCTTAGAGTCATAAGTTACAAAGGCATGCATACCTCCTTAATGCCATGAGTTACATTTCCTAAGTAGCATGAGTTACTCTCTCTCTTGGCATGTGAGTTACTCCTCCTTTATGGCATGGATTCATTTATCATCCTATATATATGTGTCTCATTCTTTCTCCCCTCACTACTTGTGCATGGTGAAATAATATTTCAAACTTGAGAGAGAATTGGAAAGAGAAAGAATACTATGAGAGAGAGACTTAGAGATTAAGATTATAACTTGATGAGCCAAGATCGATTCAGTGCTTCAGTGTTTCAATGTTGATTCAATTAAAAGGAAGGTTGATTCAATGTGTGCATCTACTACTGCTACCAACAATCCTTGTACTACAACTTATTTAGATTTGGATGAACTTACTCATTCTCTTGATCTTTCATTGTACTTTGTATTTGTGCTGAACAATGGATTTCTAAAAGAAGAAGAAATTGGTTGGGTTTTCCCCTTGTAGGTTTTCCCCTAGTCATTGGACCTAAATTCTCTATGTCTCAATGTATTCTTGATTGTATTGAATTGTGAATTTAATTTATGCTTTATATACAATTTCTTATCTAATATTTCTGCATAAATAAGTTTTGTAATAAGTTATTACTACATCATAGAACAACTTGGGGATCAATTTCTCCTCGAAGAAATCATAAATTTCATATTTTCACAAGAAACATTTTCGATAAATGATCAAAACCCCCATGAGGCTTATACTTGTCCTTTGGGCTATGATTTTGATGAGGAGAATTGGACTTAGCATCTCCTTTGGAACATTCATATGTTTGCAAAGACAGCTAGTCACTCTCACTACCATCATTGTGTGTTGTACCATCACTTCGTAGGAGCCACTTTGGCATGAATTGCATACTTGACAATTTCTTTGCCTCAACAATTTTGGAGCACCCTCCAATTTCTTCATGGCCATAACCGAATCCTTCACACCATGGTCATTCCTTCACATCGATAGGATTAATGATGCCTTGGTGACTGACTTTGATGGCTGCTTTATCATAACCCATCTATGTTAAAAGATTCATACCAATCCTCTTGGTACGCTTTTCAAAATCTACAAAATATGCATTAATAACATTAGTTGAGGTAGTAGAATTGGAAATTCTAATTACCTCCTTTGGCCAATGATCTGAAAATCACTCGTGAGTGACATCAGTAATTAATTAATGAATGAAGGTATTACAGACTCATGTGTTGGTATGTATCTATGTTATCTTAGGCAACAGGTTGATAAGATTCCAAAATACACAAACACTGGAAAACAATAAGAGAAACACAGTAAGAAAATATAAGAACACAAAAAATTAATAAGGAGTTCACCCAATACTCCTGGGCTATGTCTCCGGTCCAACTTTCAGTGGTGGCCTTCTTTTTATTATGTCTTTAAAATAGAGTGTTTATAATGAGGAGCTCAAGTTGTGTCTCCTAAAGAAGATGATGCTCAGTAAGGTGGTTTTTGGATTCCCCAAGCCACTACAGTGCACAGACTCTTCCTTACCAAGTCTCGACCTAAATTGATCTGAATGGGATCAGTCCAATTTGGTATTTAGTTTCTGATAGATATCCTCATAGGGATTGCTTGAACCTCTCAAGCCTTCTGTCTGCTAGATGTTGCCTTAGCTCTGTAGGTCAACTCAACTTTTTGTGTCTACTTCTGTCTCTTATGTCTCGTTCTTCATTATTCTCTTCTTTCTGAGAGTGCTTCCCCCTATGTTCTCTGTCTGTGCATTCATGGCTTAAAGCCAATACGTCTCATGACTGTTCGCTTCCACTTCCGCCTCTTCGGATTGCTTGCTACTGTTCACTTGGAATTCCCTACCTCTGTGTCATCACCACTACGTAATGTCTTACGGGGACGTGGCCACTTGTCCTCCCATGAACTATGCCAGCTTTTCCTCAAGTGGTTCAGTATTTTGGTTAATCTATGTCATGATTCATCCACCAACTCAACAGTCCAATCAAACTTCAAACTTTCATGTGCTGCAGCTTAATTCTCCCTCCAGATTTGATTTCCCATCGGGCGCATCCTCCGCCATTAGATCTAGAGCGCCCAGATCCTATGGTGTTCACTCTTATCGTGCGATTGACTTGATCGGACATTAACCCACGATGAGAGGGGGTTTTCTCTCTCATCCACTCGACACGCGTCATTCGCTGTATGGCATCACTGAGTCTCCTGACAATTCTACTTACCACCCAAAATGCCTTTGATATTCTGTTGGTTTTGGAGCGTAGGACCCGCCTTTCTCTTTAGTGCTTTTCCCACAGTTCTCTGGCTTCCCTTATGATCGAGTTCTCGGGGCCTTTCCATTTTGAGGGGTTTTGCCCAACGCTAATCGCACATCAAAAATGACCTTTGTTTTCCTATCCAGAATTCCTAACTGCTAGTTTGCATCTTACGTGGTCTCTATGGGCCTCGGTTAGCGCACTTTGACTGAGGTCCTTGTCATTCCCTGCTGGCTACAAACTGGCATTGTCTAGAGGTCCTTCTTGATAGCTCATTGTCCACAAGTTTTTTGAAGTCTGTCCTGATTTGATACAGTCATAAAACTCTAATAATTTTCATGGATCCAGTTCAGATCACGACCTTCCCACTAAAAAATCTTTTCAACCACGAAAAGTTGGTTTTGAAGCATTAACTAAGTGAGGGTACAATTGTCTCACTTGTCCAATCTCTATCCACTTTGCATTGCTCAACTTTGAACCCTTGAGCCTAATTCTGAGGTACTCAACATCTCCCCTGCGTGTTGTCCTCACCTTCCTATCCATAACTGTGTCTTCTTGCAATTCATTAAGATATTCAAGTAACAGGTCAACAATAGAAGGCAATTGACTCTACTCTTCAGGATCCTCAATTAGTGAGGGTTCAAATAGTCTCAAGAAATCTACATTTATGACCGAGTAGATGTACATGTAAGCTAGTAGATCAAGGCGAAAATAATTCTCACCAATTTTCTCAAGTACCTTGAAAGATCCATACCTGATAGGCTTTAGCTTTTTACCTTCACCTTGCATTCTGTCCTTGCTGATGTATAGCTAGACTTGGTCTCCAACTTGAAAACTATGCTCCATCCGATGCTTGTCATACCTTGCCTTGTATTTTTCTTGGCTCTTTTCTAGTTGTTCCTGTACTACCTAGTGGATCTATTGGATTTGTTCAATGAACCTAGTTGCCCTATCCACATTATTGTGTCCCTCAACTGTGGTGTCTTTACCAAAGACTAAATCCAAAGGAGACCTTGGTGTGAAACCAAAACATGTCTCAAAAGGAGATCTCTCTGTACAGGAATGTTTGGCTATGTTTTAAGCATGTTGCACATAACATAAATTTTCATCCCAAAGCTTAGGATGTTTGCTGCAATATCCCCTGAGTAACTAGATCAATGTCCTCTTAACTACTTCTGCTTGGGCATTGGTTTGTGGATGAAAAGTTGTGCTTTTCTTCAGTTTGGTGTCCATCAGTTCCCACAGACTTGACCAAAAATTTCCCACAAATTAGGTGTCGCGATCAGATACAATGGAAGTGGGTAATCCAAAATGAACCCATACATGTTGAAAGAACAGTTTTGCAGTTACAAGGTATCAAAATACACATTTTTTTGAACCTATCCACAACAACATATAGATAGTCATGACCTTTTCTAGATTTAGGTAGTCCCCCAACAAAATCGATGGAAACACTTTCCCAAGGGTGAGAAGGAATTGGTAATGAAGTGTACAAGCCCTTTTTTCTATCGCTGGGCTTGCTTTTGGCACACATAGTACACCCTCTTACATGTCTAGAAATTATCTCATTCTTTTTTGGCTAGTAATAAAATATTTGCATCTGTGCAACTGTTTTACTTACCCCAAATTGACCTGATATTAGAGAAGTGTGTGCTTCTCAAATTATCGTTACTCTTTTAGTTTGTGAAATGCATAGCTTCCCACAATGATATAGGAGTCAATCCTTTACATGATAATCTAGTTCTTCTACTCATTTGCCTTAACTTAAAGTTGCATATACATCTGTGAAATATATATCTTGAGCATATTGTTTAATGTAGCTCTCATGTAACACAGAATTATGCTCGAGTATAGTAGATGCATTTATAATGGGTCTAAATAACATATCTACAACTTTATTGTGTAAGCCCTTTTTATATCTGATGACTAAATGGAACTATTGTAGAAAACCCATCCATTGATAGTGCCTTGATTGTTGCAACTTATTTTGGGAGTGTAGGTATTGAAGTGGTTGATGATCAGTATTTCTTACTGTCTCTTTGCCCATTAGATAATGTTTCCACTTTTTCACACTCTGTACTAATGCATACAATTCTTTATCATATGTAGGATAGTTAACTACTGCAGAATTAAATGTCTCAAAATGATAACATATGGGTGTACCGTGCTATGTCAACACTGCTCCCATGGCATAGTCACTGGCATCTGTTTGGATCCCAAATGGTCTTTGAAGATCAGGAAGTGCTAGTACAGGTGTTGTATTAATCTTTTCTTTCAAGGTGTCAAAGGCTTTCTATTGTTTACCTCCCCAATGAAACACCTTGTTCAATCCTTTTAAAGCATGTAAGGGAGCTGCAATTAAGGAAAAGTTAGAAATGAACTTTCTCCCATATTGTGCTATTCCTAAGAAGCTTCTAAATTTTGTAGCAGATTTAGGTTTAGGCTAGTTCACAATGACTACCAATTTAGAGGGATCTATCTTCAATTCACCACCCCCTACTATATGTCCCAAATAATTTAGAGATGTTTTGGCAAATTCACATTTTGAGAGTTTAACATAAAGTTTTTCTCTTTTCAAAATAGCTAGTGTTTGCTTAACATGCTTTAAATGTTCTTCCTGTGTTCTGCTAAATATCAAAATGTCATCCAAATACACAATAACAAAATCATCAAGAAAAGGTCTGAGTACATCATTGATTTATCTCATGAAAGTAGCAGGAGCATTAGTTAATCCAAAATGTATAACCAGCCACTCATACAATCCTTGCTTTGTTTTGAAAGTAGTCTTCCATGCATCTTGTTCTACCACTCTGACCTGATCATATCCACTATGCAAGTCTAGCTTGGAAAAATAAACAACTTATTTTAATTGATTTAACATATCATCTATGCAACGAAGGGGATAACAATTTTTTATTGTTATCTTATTCAGTGCTCAGTAACCAATGCACATTCTACACGAAGCATCTTTCTTTCTCACCAAAATCATTGGTGACCCACATGGTGATGTGCTAGGTCTGATGAACCCTTTCACCAGAAACTGCTGCACCTGGTTCTTGATTTCAGCATTCTCTAAAGCAGACAACCTATACATTCCAATGTTAGGCAATGGAGCATATTGCTGCAAAATAATATCATGCACTATTTCATTTTTGGGTGGCAGACCTTTAGGTTCTCGAAACAAGATGTCATACTCTGAAACAATATTTTCTAAATAAGCTTGTCGTTTAGCATTATAGCCCTCAAACACATTGGTTTTATTAGGTTTCTTTTCCTTTACAACCATAAGTAAGAATTATTTGCATGAATTTATCGTTCGTTTCATTTGCCCTGAGTTTAAGAGAGTATAATTATTCTTGAGCTTATGACCTCTTACAAAGTATTCGACTCCATATTTAACAAGTATATACTTGTTCTCAACTCTATAGAAGATAGCTTTTCTATCATACAATTAAGGACTTCCTAAAAAAATTCCACATAAATGGAAAGGAATTATGTCTAACTCAACCTCATCTACAAATGCTGACCCAAAAGAAAACTTGAGTTTGTATTGTCTAGTCACTTGTAGTTGTGCTTTATCATTTAACCATCCTAACGGGTATGGATTCTTGTGAGGTTTAGTCACTAATCCCAACTTCTTTACAAGTGCTTCAGAAATTAAATTTACTTGTCAGCGACTATCAAACAAAGTATCAATCTTTTGACGTTTGGAAATAACTCGAATATGGAAAATCCCATGTCTTTTTCTCTCATTTTCTTCATCAATAGTAGATTGTGCATAATTACTAGTAGATGCTTCAGAATTCTTACCTTTTATACCCGTGGCTGCAATAGTTGTTTCATCTCCTAATTCTGACCTCAAATCTAAATAATCCCAACAGTCTTCTTCTTCTTGCCCTCAAACTTCTTAGGTCTCACCTCCGAATGCAGAATCCAATAGCGCTCATCATTATGCCCATCCTTCTTATAGTGAGTGCATGAAGACTTTTTGTTCAGTGCAGTGTTAGCCTTCCTTGCTTTCCATTTCTATTTTCTTTTCTCCTTGTTCTCGCTTGCAGTGGGTTGGGATGATCCCTCAACTTCTGGACTTCCATTCTTTCCTCTAGCTTTTAGATGAGTAGCTTTTCCAGATACCTCATCTATACTAGTGGGCTTAAACATGAGGATAGTGTGCCTCATGTAGCTGTGTAGACCACCATTGTACTTCATCAAAGTCTCAGGTGGGTCTAATTAGATTCCTAGAATTAATGCTCTCTTCCTGAATTCTTGGGTGTATCCTTATACAGTTTTCCCTTTCAACCATCGAAGTGTTTTCCAGCTCATCATGGCTAGTTGCATGTAGGCCAATGGATAGAACTAATTTTTGATTGCGTAAACAAATTCACTCCAGACAAAAATGGTCTTACCATGTCTCTTCGTGTCAACTTGGGTCCTGCCTTCCCACTAAACCAAGGCAGTGCCTCCAAGGCGTAGGCTTGCTAGTTGAATCTTTCTCTTGTCTGAATCAATACTCTACACTGCAATAAACATCAATTTGTCTAATTCAATTGTCTAGATTTTCTTCATTTAACTCTCCATCATATATAGGTAAATTGAATTTAACATCTAATTTAATCAAAGATGTCTTGTTTTTATGTTGAGGGCTATTAGGAGTTTTGAGAAATATTTCTTCTTTCCTTTTTCCTTTTGACTGGTCATGAAAGAGAGACTCATCTTCTCCTTTGTCTCATTTGGAGCATGATGAATCTCCATCTTTATGTTTCCTAAAATCCCTATACATTTCCTCTACCATGGACTTTATGCCTAGGAAACTATCTATGAATTGAGGGTTTGGCCCCATAGAACCTTCCTCTAACATTGTCCTCTGAGGATAGACTCTCCCAATTTCAAGATTAGTTTTGACCAACTCTCCTTCTCTTAATTTGAGCTTTGATCTAAACCAAGACAAGCTTGTCTAACCTTAACAACCTAGAGCTCTGATACCATTTGATCTAAAAATCACTCATGAGTGACCTCAGTAATTAATTAATGAATGAAGGTATTACAGACTCATGTGTTGGTGTGTGTCTATGTTATCTTAGGAAATGGATCGATACACTTGCAAAATACACAGACACTGGAAAATAGTAAGAGAAACACAGTAAGAAAATATAAGAACATCACAAATTAATGAGTTCACCCAATCCTCCTGGGCTGCATCTCCGATCCAGCTTTCAGTGGTGGCCTTCTTTTTATTATGTCTTTAAAACAGAGTGTTTACAATGAGGAGCTCAAGTTGAGTCTCCTGAAGCAAATGATGCTTAGTAGGTTGGTTCTTGGATTTCCGAAGCCACTGGAGTGCACAGACTCTTCCTTACCAAGTCTCGACCTCAACTAGTCTGAATGGGATCATTCCAATTTGGTACTCAATTTCTGGTAGATATCCTCACAAGGATTTCTTGAACATCTCAAGCCTTATGTTTGCTCGATTTTTCCTTAATTTTATAGGTCAGCTCGGTTTTCTGTGTCTACTTCTGTCTCTTCTGTCTCCTTCTTCATTGTTCTCTTCTTTCTCACAGTGCTTCCCCCCTCTGTTCTCTATATGTACGTTCATGGCTTAAAGCTAATACGCCTCATGACTGTTTGCTTCCTCTTCCACCTCTTTGGATATCCTGTTGTTCTTCACCTGGAATTCCATGCCTTTGCGTCATCGCCACTATGTAACGTCTCATACGGAAGTGGCCACTTGTCCTCTCATGAACTGTGCTAGCCTTTCCTCAAATGGTTCAGTATTTTGGTTACTCTGTGTAATGATTCATCTGCCAACTCAGCGATCCAATCGGACTTCAGACTTTCATGTGCCGCAACTTAATTCTCTCTCAAAATCTAGTCTCCCATCAGGCGCATCCTTGCCATTATATCTGGAGCCCCCAAATCCTAGGGTGTTTGCTCTTATTAGACAGTTGACTTGCTTGGACATTAGCCCACGATGAGAGGCGGTTTTATCTCTTATCTTCCAAGCATGCATTGTTCGCTTTATGGCATTGCTCGGTCTCCTGAAAATTCCACTTACTTCTCAAAATACCTCCGATATTCTGTCAATTTTCGAGCGTGGGACATGCCTTTCACTTTAGCACCTTTCTCACAATTCTTTGGCTTCCCTTATGACCGAGCACTCAGGGCCTTTCCATTTCATTGCGCATCAGAAACGGCCTCTTTTTTCCGATTCAGACTTCCTAACTACCAGTTTGTGTCATCCGCAGTCTCCATGGTCCTCGGTGAATGCACTTTGAGCGAGGTCCTCGTCGTTCCCTGCTGGCTACAAATTACCACTGTTTAGAGGTCCTTCCTGATAGCTCATTGTCCACAAGTTTTTTGAAGTCTGTCCTAATTCGATATAGTCATAGAAATCTAATAATTTTCATGGATCCAATTCGGATTAGCCAACCACTGATCTTTTCCATTTCAGTTGTTGATGAAGTTGTCATATCTCTAGCCAACCACTTTTACCACATGCTTACAAAAATCAAAAGTATCATTCTCATTATCAGATCCACATCCTATGTGATGACCATGCCCATAAAATAGTTTCATTTTGGGAGTATTATTTGCTATTTCTAGGATGAAACACTTACTAGTGTGTTCTTCCATAATATGCTACAACTATAGGCACATTTTCCTTTTCTCCACCTCTGCAGCTTTGAGAAATCTTCTTAGCTAAATAGTCTCCATTCAAAGAGATAGATTAATCTCTTCCAACTCTTGTATTTTTTCATGCTTTAGTTTCTTGCCCATACTTGCAATCTAGTGAGAACCCACTCTAATAACAGGTGATCAATAAATAAAACTTTGATCATCCTCTAACACTTTGAAAGTTAATAAACTTGGGTCTTTAAACGAAAAAATAGTTTTGCAACCTATTGAAGGATGAGTAGTCATATGAAACTCAAGATGATAATCATGCAAAGAGGAAGCAAGCAAGTGATAATGAATTTCACCCCTCTTGGGCTACGTCTCCAGGCCCTGCTATAATGGCTAGGCCACTTTATTGGTTTCAGCAGAAAATAAACACATTACAACTTTTTGACTCTGGAGTGGCATATTTGCCTACAAAGAAACCTCACAAAAAAAGATGACTCCCTGCAACAAGCCATGATCATGTCCATAGAAAAAGGACTCTCTCACAATAGGTCCTTGTACTCCACATGAAATTAAAAAGCATAAACATACAACTACTTCACAATGAACTGCTGAAAAAGGATTTTCTCATAAGAAAATTGAGAATTGATTCAAAATAACTACTCTATTGAAGTAACGATTGCTGTGGATGTAATGGAAAGGCTAGAAAACCTCTGAATAGGCTCTTTCCATGCTCAAATATGCCTCCATCTAGCCTCAAAATTCTCTCAGTATTTAGAACTAAAGGACTTGACTCCACAAACTGTGCATCATATAGTGCTTAAATCAGAAATTTGAGGCTTTCATTGAGTTCAATAAAATAAAAACCCCTATCTAGGCTACTCTTCAGCTAAGAAAATTTAAAAAATGAGCAATATATGCTTCTTGGAACCAAGCTCTGTTATTTGTCCTACAAGTTGGAAAAACTTGCTAACTACGTGATGAATTCACTGTTTATATTGTCTACTAGTTGACAATTTTGCCTGGCACTAGTGGGATTCCTGCTGAAGAAGGGGAAAATTATTGCCTCCATAACCACACCAATAACTCTTATGTGCGAAATGTTTGGCCCCCAATGGAAACCACATTACCAAATAAGGCCAAGGGTTGGGCCTAATTTCCCACCCCTAATGGGTAGGCCCTCTACTATGATGATCAGGGTCACATGGTAATTAATGAGACTCGAGGCTAAATCTATACGCCTGTCCCCTCCACTCCACTCCAGCTGACGATTATGGTGAGATCATAAGAAAGAGTGCTCAGGCCTATCCGCCCTCTCCCTTTGTTGACTCCTTTGCATGGTCACGTTGGCATAATAGGACAGTGGTTGGGGCCTAGTCCCCACACTCTTCATCATAGTCCCTCCATTTTTCATCATCGGTTTAGTGATTCCATATAACTTGGGGCAAAGGCTAACCACCGTAGCCATCCCCCCTAAACCACCAACAACAGTATTTTAAATACAAGCAAAGTTCTATACTAATTAGGAACTAATGTGGTTATGTAGTGTTTGGGTGTTACGCTACATTACAGAAGGTCTAGGGATCAAACACTGCTGAGGCCCTTGGGCCTATTATAATTATTTTTACCAATGAATGAGGGCCATGTGGAATCCTCTCATTGGGCCACACGGCACTCTCTCGTTGGACCACCTTAACTACTGACCACCAATAAAATACCTCCATCACAACCTATATAGTGCTGCCACATGTCAAGTCTAGGTTTCTTGATCATCATCCTACCTCGCACTGTTAGTTGACGACATCAACTATACAACCTACCCAATTAGCAGCCCAGTCAACCTTATTTATTTGATCAAAAATTCAGAACATCATAACTTCTTCATAAGACTTCAAATTGAGGCGATTCAAGTGTCATTGGAATAAAGAAAATGAACACTATGATATAGCACTCACTTTGGGAAATTCTATGAATTTTAAATTTTGAACCTCTTTTTAATCTTTGGATCATCTTCTATGGAAAATACTGAGCCTACAATCTCTATGCCTACAATCACTTTCCCTACACTTTCTTTCCCTACATTCATGCTACCTGCACTTCCTCGACCTATACTCACTCTTCCTGCACTAGCTCTTATTTCCTTGTATAATTATTGAGTAAATTATCTCATATACTACATGCAAAACTCTATACACTCAAAAATATACAATAATAAATACAATTATACATTTTTGATCCACTCAATTAGGAAATTCGAATTACAGTCATCACCAGGACTAAGTTTAGTAAATTTACTAGTTTACTAAGAGATCAGTGAGTTAACAATAGTTACAACTAGTCAACTAAAATAATACTAACTCTATTCTATACTAGAGCTGAGATAACTGCATTTCACTAAATATAACTCCAATATATTTCTATATATTAGCAATCAACTCATGCACAACTCTACTTCTTTCCCACAAACTCAAATTGACTAACTTAACTTAGTGACTTAGCCATGTCTCTCATGCTAAGTGCAAAATAGGTCATCCTAGTGAAGTGGAAATTCGAATTTGTCCATTTGACTAAGGTACAAGTCAAATGAAGCCTTTTCTTGCTACAATATAACCCACCCTCTTAGCAAGAAAAGGATCCTTCGAAGAACCCTGTCCACTTGGGTCTATCTTCAACTATACCAAGTTCTTTGCTGATGCAGTTGCTCCCTCTGAACTAGAAGACTTTTATGCTTTCTTTATGGAACCTCACATGAAGACCCATTCTTTCCCATAAAGGTTTGTAACTCCATTGGATCTTTGTTTTGTGCACAAACTTCCTTTCTACTCAAGGTTTATTGCATTGAAGTTGTGTATCTCGAGCTCTATAATATTCCAATATCAATGATCACAACTACTTTTTGTGTCACCAAACTTTGGCTTATTGATCTTCCCACTAGTAGCTATCTAGCTCCATTAATAACTTTTCACATACAGTCTTTTGTATCTTCCCTGAGCTAGAACTCCATCAATAGACATCCTAAGAGTCCATGTCTCCTTCCATGCATATTGTACTTGAGGTCTTCAAGCTGCTCAATACTGTATACAAAATTCAGTTTTCACAACAGCGTTTGTGAATAATTCCTAACTTTCCAGATCTACCATATGTCTATGAAATATCAACCATTACTATCACTCTTCTTAAGGCTTTCAGATATGCCCACATATAGTCACTCCTTGACGAATCTAGGGCTCCAAGTAACACTGCCTTATTTTTACAATTTGTTGCTCAAATTGCCAAGATCTAGGGATCTTTGGATCTTCCCTTGCTTCTCTGATTTCCTATACAAATTGATCTCTATGTGTTGGTCCTCATTTTTCTCACTACTCTATCATCAATATGTAAACTTACATCATTCCTGCACTTGTAGGATTCCTTCACTAACAAATCTTCTATTCAATTTTTTTCTTAGAGCTTATTAGCAACCTAGTCTCTATGGATTTTTCAAAAATAACTCGATTTTTTTAGTTTCTAATGAAATGAGACTAATATCAATAGACACAAATTTCTTCTACTAAATCTACAGAAGGGATTCAAAACATACAATAGAAACATCAACAACATTCAATCACAATGAACACAATTTTTACTAGGCAACCCAACTCAGAAAATCTCCTTCTTTGTTTGGAATGTATTAGATGAGAGAAATGATCTATTACAACGATAGGTTCAACGCTTGAAACTCAACCTACACTGCAATACTAATCTCCTCCTGAGTCTGCTTTGGAAAATACTGAGTCTCCACTCGCTCTGTCTCCACTCTCTTTACCTGCACTAGTGCTTTTTGCACTCGCTCTGCCTTCACTCGTGCTTCCTGCACTCCCTCCTATGCGCAATTATCTCATCCGCTACATGAAAACACTCAACATTGTACAACAATGAATACAATTATGCAATTCCCCTCCACTCAACAAGGAAATTTGGTTTGCATGTATGACTAGGACTATTTTTAGTATATTAACTAGTTAACTCAAAGATCAATGAGTTAACAACAATTACAACTATACAAATGAATTGTTACTCACTCTATCCTAGACTAGAGCACAGATAACCTATTTTCACTAAATATAATTCTACTATTTTGTTAGATCTTAGCAATCAACCCCTACACAACTCTACTTCTTGCTCACAAACTTGATTTGACTTCCTTAAATAAATGACTTGTTCATGCCACTGCCACTAATTACAACTCAATCCATCCTACTAAAGTACATATTTAAATTTCTCCATTTAACTAAGACACAAATCAAATAAAATCTTTACTTACTACCATTTAACAAATAAATGGAAAAATAACCATTTCTTCGTATTAATTAGTTTTGATATCTTCTTAATTCTTAATAATGGTATTATTTATGTATCTTATTTTCCTTTTAATTAGTTTTGATCACTTCTTATTAATCGTATCATTCATGCATTTTTATTTTGAGTGTAATTACATATTATGGCTATTATTTTTTATTTTACAATACTTAAAATCATTAGTTGTTAGAATATTTTGGTTTTCAAACGCTTTGTTAGTTGCTAGGTACACAAGCGCTCGAAGTTGGAATTATATTGATTTGATGTTTTTCGAAATGTAAAAGTAAAAAATATATAATGTTATAATATTGTACGTATTTTTTTCATTTTTACCTTTCAAAAAACATGAAATCTATATATTTTATATATCGTATAATTTTATTATTTTCACTAATTGGAGAAACAATATTTCATTATCATTTATTTTTTGATCAGTTTTACAATAATAATTGTATTGAAACTTAGCACATAACTATAATAACAAATCATTGATATAGTAATTAATAAAAACATGTTTGAATGATCTATTGATAATAAATTATTTACTCAAAATAAGTTTTATGCGGAGGAATTTTGAAGTTTAAATTTTTTAATTTTAGGCGTGTTTGTGAAATATATATAGATATTTATAAAAAGTATAAAAGAACAAAATCAAAACACAATTATCTATTAGATAAATAAAACAAATAATTTTTTTTAAAATATAAATTAGTTATAAACTAATCAAATCATCTTAATTTGAAATCTATAAATAATGGAAAAAAAATTAAAACCTAAACTCTAAATTTAACCGTAAATATTTAATTTTTTCAAAATATTTATATATAATTTAATTCTATTCGTATTTAATAGACACAAAGAAAATTAACTTAACTCTGAAAGTTCGATGAACTATTTTTCACTTCCATTAGTTACATCTTCACACGACTCACCTTCTCCATACTTATAGTAAGCTCCTTTGAACCGAAGTTTACATACAACTATGAAATGATAAATAAAAGAACAAGAGAGGCGTAAGGTTTTACCTTTGAGTATTGATTTATTAATATTGCTATGAGATTTTATTAATATTGCTATGAGATTTTTTTGACACCAAATGAGGTAGGGAACATCTAAGGCATATCGCACAAATTTCCCTTAAAAAGAAATCATGCTATTTTATATCGTTATCTACATTTTCTATATTATCATATAATTTTGTTATATTTATTAATAAGAAAGAAATATTTTATTCTTCATTATTTTTAGTCCGCTTTTAAATTATAATAATAGTACCACAACTTAACATAATTCATAATTATAGGAAAGACCGATTGATATCATAAATGAAGCAAGGTTTTAATGATGTATGATAATAAATTATTTATTCACCCTCGAACAAATAACACGTCCCAAAGGAAAGTCATAAATTAAATTCATCAATAGTAATTTTGTTCACACAAATCTATAATAAAGTTCATATTAATATGATATATGAAAATTCAAAAAATTAGATTGTTTTGGGCAAGTTTCTTTATAAATAGTTATTTTTTCAAATTGGGGTTAGGAGTATAAAATTTTTTATTTTTGATATAAGATGTTATAATTTTACTTTTAATTAATATATTGGTTAAATAAATGGTAAAGATTTAATTCCATTACATACAGTAGAATATTTATAGAGTTTTAGAGAAATTAAGAAGTTGAGATTTATCCAAAGTAGTTAATGTTTTTTTTAATTAAATAATAATTAAAACTGTCATATACAAATAAGCTATGGTTTGGGCACATATGGTATTGAAATAAGCCACGGTATCTGCCATCGATAATTGTAAAAAATCTATTTACATATTAAGAAACTTCATGGTAAAGTGGAGCTAAATCTTCGTATGAAAAATCTATTGGAAATACTAGTAGACACACACACACACGCACACACACACACATATATAGATGTATATGTATATGTATATGTATATGTATATGTATATGTATATGCATATGCATATGTGTATGTATATGTATATGTATACATATACATATACGTATACGTATATATATAGAGAGCGAATTTATTAAATTTACAAGGGAAGCTACAACTTCCATATTTACTAGCTCCCACTAGAACGCAGTGACAACATCCAAAAGGAAGGTACAAATTCATTGCCTAGTACCACCCTCCCATCCTATGGAATAAAACATATAAAAAAAATATTGGGGTCTCATACCAAGGACAATGACCGGATTACAACAGCATTTAAATACTAGTTATTTACAACTACAGTCCTACCCATTTGTCATGTCCAACGTTGATGTTGCATTAAATCAATCTCTATATAGTTCAACAATAAAACCCATACCTCATATCATCAATACAAGTGCCCTTACTTTGTCTTTGATTACTCTCTCAAGCTCTTTAGGGTTTGCCCAAAAGTTTACTCCAAAACTTCATGAGGGGGTTTCTTCAAGGATTCTACTTTAAGTCTTCTACATGGACCAATCTCTACTCCAACCTTCTACAAGATTGATATTAAGGATTTCTACATAAACAACTTCAAGATGTGCTTCAAAGTGATGACTCTAACATGCCCTAACAATTAAATTGATCTGCCACAATTTTTTTTTCAAATAATATTAAGAAAACACAAGAAATTATCTCAAGATTATCTCTGAAGGTGGTTTCAAGACTTCTCTAACTAGAACCAGAAATTACTTCAGATAAACTTGAAATACGTCAAGGAAAAGGGAGCCTTAGATCTCCTTTCAAACGACATTCTAAATTAGCAAAAGAGAATACAAACTAACCTCATTTTTTCTTATAATTAGTAGGCCTCATAGATTCAAACCTTTCTTAGAGTTAGACTATTTATAAAGAACACTGAACTATACCTTAGAAATTTTTAGATCAACCAATGAAGGTCTACCTCACATCAACGAAACTAGGCCTCATATTAGTTCTTTGTGCAATGAGTTAATCATCTAATATCTTGTCTTTAAAGAGGTATGTTTTAAACTTAGAAAGTGTCATCGATAATCTTTGTTAGGGCTCAGAATGGGCCTGTATTCCTCCCACCAAATATGATGAATATGGCGAAAAATATTTTTCCTTAGAGAGGCCAAATTAAAGCCTCATAACCAACTTAGTATGCTCAAAAGCCCACCACAGAAAAAACATAAAAAGAGCATGATAAAAAAGCTTCTTGAGTTTTGGCCTTATTGAGATAGTAAGTATGGCCCACACCTAATACTCATCTAGCTTGCCTGTTTCATCATATCACACACATTGTTTTCTATTTGAATGCCACAAGAGAGATAAATATACACATTTGAAGGGGGGCCTATATTTAAGCCAAACTAATCAAAATATGTTTTTTTTAAGAGACATCTATATCAAAGCTTGCCTGAAGGAAAGGAGCCATAGTCTTTAGAGGAGGCTCAAACATAGGGATTCACTCAATGAACCTCTAACATATCATGTGCATTCATGGCATACTAAACAATACCCTTAATTTGACTACATATTGCAAAATACCTATAACAATAACATTAATTACCCCCTACCAATACAAAACAGTAGACTTTCCCAATTTAAAAAACCCATACTCTCATTAGATATTGCACAATCCATTTTTTCATTAACATTTTCCCTACCCCTTTATATATTTTCATTAACTTTGAACTCCATCTTTTATACCTACCAATATAAAAACCCTTTAAACCCTATTATATGCCCAATATATTGTCAATTTTCATCAAAATATATCCTCCAATACAAATGCACATTACTCCCACATTGGAGGCCCCATGGGCTCAAAATGCTCCATAAAATCAATTGTTATCTTTCATGTAATATCCTTTCAAGGCTGATTAGGGCACATGATTTTAGGTTAGACTAAATTATAATTTTGACATCTATTAATGAAATAATGATACGATGAATTTGTGGAGCAATAGGTGGTGCTATATCCATTTATTTGGGGCATCAAAATTCAAACATCAATATCTCTCCAACCAAAAAGACACACATGATGTGCCTCCTATCAAACAAAATGACATAATGAAAGCTACCAATCTAGAGTGTCCTTGCATCCAAATTCACTTGATTTTAGATGCAAAACACCTAAAAAAAATGTGGCAAATGGACTCCTTTCACATCAATGACAAATTCTTCCAATATAATATTTCTTCTATACTTTTTAGATATTTAACTTATAAAAAAAATATTTATAATAATAATAGTTAAAAATAAATATATAATTTAACTAATTTTATAATTAAAACAAATAATATTTAAACCATACATCACTTAATAAATATTTTTTGTAATGCTAATTATAAATATATAAACATGGGTCAAATCTTTATTTATATAACTAAACTAATATATAATATAATTTTTTTTTTTCGAAGAAATGAAATTGAATATACTCTAATAATTTTATATTTTAAATAATATTTGTTTGAGATATATCGTTGATATGACGAGTTACACCTTCGCACCACCTAGTAAGTGCCTTTCGACTCACGTTTATATAGTAAGTGCCTTTTGACTCATGTTTATATAGAACTATGAATTGATAAATAAAAGAGAGAGTAAATGATTACATTTTTAAATAATATATTGATTTGACATATATCGTGATATCACCATTACACCTTCGCACTACGTATAGTAAGTGCCTTTCGACTCATGTTTATATACATGTGACTTGATAAATAGTAAGTGCCTTTCGACTCATGTTTATATACATGTGACTTGATAAATAAAAAAGAACGAGAAGAAAGACTTTACTTCAGTAGGATTTATCTATTAATATGCTAAGAAGTTCTTGACACCAGATGAAATGGGATTTATGATGTACGGTACTTTTTACACACATTACGCAGCTTTTGTTTATTTATTTCTTTAAATAAAATTAGTTAATTTTATTTTTTTTAAATGTGGTAAATTGAGTAATATTGTCGTTTAATGGTTTAAGTAATGAACTTTTATCCCTTTCTATTAATTGATGATGCATTTTATTGGGAATGAAATTAAATTTATTATTATTTATTTGAACAAAATGTGGAAGAGGTTATTTGATTTTTATTCAAGGTTTCAGATTTATTAGGTGAGTCCAGGAAATTAAAGAAACTGCAGACTACAAGTTAAGATGTAAATGTGAATATTAGAGCATATTGGTAGTTTTTAGGAAAAATATTCAAATTAGTGTGTATTTATTTTAATTTTAAATTGGATTTTAATAATTTTAATTATAATAAGAGTTAAATAATATAGGTTTTAATGAAAAAAGCTGGATAATAATGTTATATAAAGTGATAAGAAAGAATAATGAAATAGTAATAGTTAAATGTATTACATGTGAAATGAATGATGTCAAAAATTAATTATAGTTTATAATTTTTGAATTAATTTTTATTTCGATTAAAGTAGGCTTCCAAGTGTTATTTAGTTTTAGGTCATTATCGTCGTTCGTAGTCTTAGGTCTCTTTTCCATTTCAATGGTTTCCTTAACTTTTCTCTTTATAGTGGTTTTCTTCATAAATTAGCTTAGCATTTTTTATACAAATACAAATCTAGTACTAGGAGAAGCACACCTGTTCAACAAGGGAAAGTTTTTTTGACCTATTCCTAGATATATCAACTATGTATTCTTTAATCTTATGACAACTCACCTACCTATTTCACCAATGTAATCATTTTCTCAAGAACAAGGAATTGAGTATACTCCTTTTTGTTGTCTGGACTGATTGAATCTTTAACATATTAAACCAAATTTTTTATAGTGTTTGGGGGTAAATGGCTTTCACCTTCCCAAACACTATTATTTGGTTGAATCTGTTAAAGACTCAATCCATCCAAGACAACAAAAAGGAGTATACTCAATTCCTCGTTCTTGCGAAAATGAATACATTGGTGAAAGAAGTACGTGAGTTGCCATAACATTAAAAGAACATATAGCTCATATATTTAGGAATATGTCACAAAAATCTGCCCTCATTGGACACACTTACTCCTCCTTGCACTACATTTATATCGAAAATACTAAACTAATTCATAAAGAAGAGCACTATCTAATGTGAAAAATAAAAGAATCCATTGAAATAAAAAAGAGAGCTAACGCTATGAAGAGGGATGATGACCTAAAACTAGGCAACAATTAGATACCTATTTTAAACAAAATAAAAAATTCTAAAACCATAATTCATTTTTAACCTCATTCATTTAACATATAATTAACATTTAACTATTGACAATTCATTATTCTTTCCTCTCACTAACATATAACATTATCATCCCATTTCTTTTATATTGAAACCCATATTATTTAAATAATTAATTATTATAATTAAAATTATTAAAACCAAATTAAAATTAAAATTAAAAATTAAAAATAAAAAATAAATAATTAAATAATTAAATAAATTAATAAATAAATAAACGACCATTAATTGCTGTAAATTCACATATATAATCGCAAATTGTGGTCTGCAATTTATTTATAAAAACTCACCTAAATCCAAAACCTTGAATAAAAACAAATCACACATTCTTCTCCATTTTGTCAAATCAACCGACTGTATGGATTCCATTTTCTTTCGACTATTAATATGCTCTAATATTCGCATATATATCGCAAATTGTGGTTTCCAATTCCGTGATAATGAACTCACCTATATCCAAAACCTTCAATAAAAACAAATCACACATTCTTCCACATTTTGTTCAAATCAAACAACATGTATGGATTATTTTACCTTGTTATTTAGCTCTGTCTTTACGCCATGTGGACTATAGTAATCGATCACGATGGACATAGCATTACTTTACCTGCTTTTACTTTGGGTTTATTAGCGATAAATAAAGTTCTCAGCAACATATTAATATATCGTGTTATTTGGCCTCTTACCGAGGATCGAAGCTGACCGAAGCTGGACCGAAGCTAAAACAATAGGTTATATTCTTTATTTGTGTGATATTTTGAAACTTGTAAATCCTACCGCGTAAACTAATGTTAGTATTAATTGAAGAAATTAAATGTTAGTTCAAACGGTGAGGAACATGCTGGTATATATGAACATATAACCTGTGATATAACCATCCACAGGTTCCTAGCTACACCTAGCTACCCGGCTACACCTGGCTACCCACATGGCTACTTAAACGCTTTTCTCTACACGCTCCTTCCACGATAGCCTTCGCACAGTCTTCTGTGAATACAACGGAAGAAGGCCCAACTTGCACCTGTGCAGTTCAAAAGCTTCTTCATAAGTTTCTTCATGGTAAGGTCTTTGCCAAGCTTCTTCATAAGCTTCTTCATGGTAAGGTCTTTGCCCCCGTTGCATCCAGAGCCTGTAATTATTTGCGTCGCTAGTATTCTCTGTAAGCCTGTAAGACCTATAATTCTCTGCATCATGTAACCATGTAATCCTGAATTAAATTAGCAATTGTATATTACGCAGTAGCAATGCATTTATAAAATTAGATTCAGAAAGGAGGATTGGGGTCAGTGCACATACCATAGGTAGAAGGGTTGCCGGTTCTCGGGAGCTGCTTGCGCACAAGAGCGAGCTACTGTCTTCGCCGCTGTACTGGACAGGCCCTAGTCATACATATCCAATTTGAATTAATCTGGTTTTATCCTATTGGCTCTTCAAAAGGGCCCTATTAACCCAAATATGGATCAGAAAGGGTCATTCTTAACTCTTCCAGTTATCGGAGAACCGGCCGCAAAGTCTACGGTTGAGTTTGCGGCTGGCCCTTTCGATTCTACAATGTAGTTACAGTCAAGAAGTTATTATAATTGCAGCCAGTGAATTTGCTTGTGATTATTATGACTATGAATTTATCTGACATTATTATCATGACACTTACAATGAATTTGTCTGGCATTATTATCATGACACTTACGATGAATTTGTCTGCCGTTTTGCAGAAACCTGACTCCCAAGGCTATATGGATGGAAATGGCGGCCGAGGAGTTTGTATAAAATTAGATTCAGAAAGGATGACTGGGGTCAGTGCGCATACCATAGGTAGAAGGGTTGTCGGTTCTCACGAGCTGCTTGCGCACAAGAGCAAGCTACTATCTTCGCCGCTATACTGGACAGGCCCTGGTCATACATATCCATAAAATATTCCAAGAAAATTTAATCACCCAAGCCTCTCCTTTTATCTCACCTCCATAGCCAATATTTCCTTCTCTAGTTCTCCTCTCACACAGTAAGCTCTACCCCACTAAGAATATCAACCAAAAAGCAGTGTTAGTACATACAGAAAAAGCAATGGAGATGCTAAAAAATACCCTTGACAATACAAATAAAAACCAACAGCGTTTAAACAGCCTTTACATGGATTGCCTATTGCAAAATATGTAGTATTCCCAACAATGTACATAGCTCAGAAATTCTATGGGGAATATAGACAGAAGATATATGTAAGTATAAGAATATTCCATGTTCTTACACAAATGGTCTGCTTGACCTGGACAGGGGAAAGTTTAAGGCTTCTGTATGCATTGTCGAAGGCTTTCGGCACACTTAACCCGCTCCAGGCCAGACCTCCGAGTCTTCTACACCGGTAACAAACAACTGATAAGCCCGACTTTCTGTGATTGATTAATAATCAAACTATTCTGCATGATCGAAACAAAACGCTGGTGTAATGATATCATACCCATAGCACGTTAACTGGTGCATTTACCACTGGAGATCCATAACCACTGATTCACATTAGACCATGTAATTCTGATTTAAGAGTTTTCAATGCTGGGCGTGGGACGCGGAAATGAAATTGGGCAATACAAAATTTTGAGCCAATTACCCGGGCAAGCAATAATCCTTGGCTTCCTGCGTTTTTCTTGCAACACTATCCTTAGCTGCCAATGCTTTCTCTGCTGCAGTAGTTTGTACCAAGTAATATCAAAATCCCAATTGTAGGAAGGTAGCATTCGATTCTTGACCGATGCAATGCCTCAAGCGTGAATAGCCCCCGCAATCAAAGTGAAATAACCTCAGAACGATCTTCTTTACTTCTTTCTTTGAATGATTAATGATTACCAGAGGGCCGAGGCATGAGAGCAACTGTAAGTTTGGAGCCATAAGTCGGAGAGCGAAAGAAAGGGGTTGGTGAAATGCGAAAGAAAGAGCGGATATCAGTGACATATACACTTTCTGGGAACCGTAGCCCTGCCTTCAGGAAGCTCTCTCGCTTACGCTTCTAGCCGCTTAAAACAGTGGAAACCCGCAGAACACAGAACCAGATTGAAGGGAGGACGCTTCACGTCCGGATCTCCGGAGGGCGGGGATATCCAAGATGAATAGAATGCTACTTGTCACCGTTGTCCTGTGCCACGTTTCAGTCATGCATTATGCTTCGAATAGGTTTCGCATTAATCAGCTATATATGTTTAACAATCATGGTTTAAAATATCATATGTTAATAATCATCACCGTTTCCAATATTAAAGGTAACCAAATTTAAAAACCCAGAAGAGGCTTACAACGGAAAATGGAAGAGCTGCTGGTAATGTATAAATCTATTCGAGATATTGCATAAATATATTATTCCAACGACAATGGAAGATCCTCGATAATGTCGAAGAAACACATAATCTTTAAAAGTCAAAAATGTTCTTTAAGCAGACGAAAGGTCAAGACAAGGCAGGACAAGGGAACAACCGCTGTAACATAGTATGATGTCGTTATCTTTACTGCTGTCCAAACGATCTGAAAATCAAGAGATTCGTTTGTCTATTTTTAAAGGTATATTTAGAAGCGCAATTTGAATAGGACAGAAAAGATACAATTCTTTAATTAACCACTTGAATGACATTCTATTCATCATGTTCAATTATTTTAAGCAGACTTATGGTTGACAAGCGCTTTTGTTTTGCAAAGTACAGCATCATTCACGGTTTATCCTTCTACTAGGATTTTGTTCTTGGGCCATGATCTTTTTACGAAACCAATATAGCTAGATGGAACTGATGGGTGGCCGTAATGTGCATATTAAAGGCGAATTACAAGGTCGTTTAGCTTTGCAGGAGTAATCTCATTTTCCCGTGTACATGCTACGTACTGACCATTGAACGACCTCCTCACGTCGACTTGGAAGATAAACCTAATGACGTGATGAAAAGGAATTCCCAGAACCCTTGTTCTCGCTCGCCACGCGAAAGCATTGGAGTTGAGATAAAATGGGCGAAGACAAGGTCCTCAGATTTCATAGTATCCACTTTCAAGGAGCTCGTGATGCTGAAAACAGACCACATAGGGCTGCTGCGGTTTGAGATCTTCTCGCTGCCACACTGCTTCGATTGAAAGCTTCGTCTCTCCTCTAGCAATCTCTGCAAGTCCCATGAGAAATTGGCCTGCCCCTCATCCATCACACAGACTATGGTTGAAACTGGCCTGCCCCTCGTCCATCACACAGACTATGGTTGGGGTTCGAGTCTTCTGATTGGCTTGTCGAGCCTTCCGCACTTCAGATAACCATGCAGGCAATCAGAAACAAAATAAAACAATGGCTTTTTCTGGTTCACTAGTCCATGAAACAATGGTTGGC
Organism: Pinus taeda; assembly: GCA_000404065.3. Classification (NCBI taxonomy): domain Eukaryota; kingdom Viridiplantae; phylum Streptophyta; class Pinopsida; order Pinales; family Pinaceae; genus Pinus; species Pinus taeda. The sequence goes on along the minus strand of APFE031594667.1, from coordinate 53,063 downwards.
TGGCTTGCTAAAGGCAGGGACTAGCTGCCACGCAGCCCGCCTTGTTTTATTTT
>APFE031594667.1:0-43323 GCA_000404065.3 Pinus taeda | reverse complement strand
TATGATACTTATTCATATGACATTTTTTAATTAATAAATTTAACAAGTCATAGCCACATAAATTAAATGGCCAACAAACAACAAACTCAGATATGTAACAATACATGTTAAAAATCAAAATTGTTACCCTATGATACATCTCAGATTGCTCGAATTAAAAAATAATCATTAAAGTAAACTAAATTATAACTTGAAATTACATTATTATTAATGTTACTTATAAAAAAAATTAATATATGAGTTAAGTATATTACATTTTAAAAACCATATAACAATATTCTTAACTACAAAGATTCACCCCAACTTGCCAAATATGACATATGTTCATGTAAATTTCTTTAATTAATTAATTTAAGATAAATTATTTAAGAGAGCATAACTAAATTTAAGATAAATCGTAACCCTTGATTAGTGAATACTACTATATATATTTTGGCATATTCCATGCAGGTTTAATCTCTACCATCTGTTAGCTTTGTTGGCATTTGGCCCAAGAATGGATCCAAAACACTCCCAAAGTCTTCAAAGTTTGCTTAAGATCATGCAATGGATCCAAATTTGCTCTTAAAATCTTCAAAATCTTCACTAAGATCATCCAAAGAGCAAAACCATCACATGCTGAGAGCCCATGGAAGGGCAGAAATGCACTATCGGGAGGCTAAAACACTTCGAAGTCATGAAAAATCATGTATTAGAGGCTTAGAACTCAAGAACACACAACTATTGTTAGATCTCACTGATCAATGACCCATATCTAACTGGCTAATCGCATCAGTGGTGGCCATCGGAGGCAGACAGAGCAAAGTCGCGATGAGATTGGGGTGAGCGATATGCCGATCACCGATACCGACGATATCACTATCGGCAGGGAGCATATGCCATGTTATATGGAAGCCCAGGCATTGAGCAATTAGCGATTGGGATTTATCGCATCACTATATCGCATTGGCACTATACCATGGGGCAGGGCCTAGGCAGAGGCATGTGTTCGACTCGATGGGTCAGACCGGATGGAATTATATACTATATTTGATAAATTTTTAGGTCTGTGGGAAGGCCTATTTTCAATGTTTTTGTGTATTTTCATTGTTTCAATGAAATACAAAGGAGCCTTGGCCAGCGCCGATGGTGATGAAGCCTAGACCCGAAAGGGTCCATGAAGTGAAATATATATATTTTGAAGTCCGCCAAAGGCAATTTTCATGTTTTCCAGCGTTTTTCATGAATTTCCAAATACAAAGGGAAGCAAGGGAACCAACCAGCTACAATATGCGATAGAGACCTGAAGGGTAGACCCGATAAAGGAATTAATCATGTTTATGGACTTTTTCAATTGAAAAGGATAGAGAGGGGCAAGAATTCTTAGAATTGTTGTGTTTTCTGTTCATAATAGAAAGAAGTCACTATCCGCATTTTAAAGGGATTTCATAGGCCTGAAGAGCCATTCCACCATATAGCAGAGGGAAAATCAATGAAAAAGCAGTCATGGAGCCACATCATGCACAACTAGCCTACAATAGAAGTGATCAAGGAGCATATACAACGCACCACTGCCAAATCAACTAGAAACGATCATGGAAGCACAACATAACATAGCTAGAACAAACATGATGATTATGGGGTATCGCTGGCATAGGAGAACTCCCAGACAATGCAACAAGCTACCAAAAATAACTGAAAGAGATTACTCTACTGTCAGAAGCACAGAACTCCGATCCCATGCTTGCATAGAGGGCATCAAATCAATTAACAATGCAGATTAGAAAAATTAAGACTCTAAGCCTCTTAGATCTCACAAGCATTGTAAACAGGCTATAAATAGCTGAGAGTAAGATGTAATAAGTGTTCAACTTCTGGAGATTATTCCTCCTCTATTCTTTCAAGCTTCTTATCTTCATTCTAGCAATATAAGCTTCTCTTTCCATTATATGTTCAATGTTCATTCTCTTTGTTGTTCTATGCTTGCACTTCAATAGTTTGTTCATGTTTTCTTTGTGTCTAAGGCCAGATAACTGTCATCTTATCTTTGCTTTGATAAATTAGATTTGCAAGCTTCTTTGTTGCTTGTAGCTAGCCATCCATATGTGGTCATATATATATCTGCCAGTACAATCAGTATTCTCCATCTATCCATTTAATTTATAAATTATTGAGCATTAGTGGTCTAAAGCCTTGTATTGGTGAGAGCGTTCATGCTTGCCTTGAGTGAAAATAGAGCCAAAATCGTTATCTAACTTGATCCAAACCATCATTTACTCCAATAGTTTAGAGAACAATATTGAAGATTATATGTTACCACGCATCTTATATCTACAACCTAGGAGAGTTTCTTGGAGTGATAAAATAATTGGCACCGCTATCGGGGAGAGGAAACTGAAGCTCAGCTTCCCTAGGAAACGACATAGATCTAGCTTTGATGATAGACAAATTCTGGGCACCTTTTTGGTTGCAATCATCTATTTAGCGACTCCACAATTTCATAGTTTTGGCTCAGTTTGTGAGGCATACTCAGAGAAATCCTCAGAAGCTACAAGCTAACCTAGTACCCGACCCTGAAAAAATCAACAAAGGGAGAAAAGTATCACAGAAAGGAGCATCAGGTTCAGGTAAACCTAAAAAATCTTTTATATCTCTTTAAGAAAGGCTTGTAATATAGCAAATACATATTGAGAGTATAGCATCTAATACTACCAGTGAAGAAAAACTCTCAGAGATTCATAAATTTGTTTATTCTTTAGGTTCTCCTTTTGTTGTGAGCCCAAAGGAAACCTCACCTCCTATCCATCATACTCCTTTAGTCGTATCAATCACTCCTCAACCCTCTGTCATTCAAACTGCCAGTACTCTTTTAGCCACCACAACTATGGCAGGTCCACAAGCACCTACCAAAATGGAAAGAATCATAGCTACTAGGTATGGACCTCTAAGACTATCCACTCCTTTGAATGCCATGCCTACTAGAGAGTATCAGAAGTATATTCCTAAGTTCACTGGGACTGAAGGTGTTTCATCTGAAGAACATGTTGAGTCATTCTATAGCTATGCTGATAACTAAGACATTAGTGAATATGATGTCTAGATGAGAGTCTTTGTCCAAAGCCTCGATGGACAGGCTAGAAAATGGTTCAGAGAATTGAACCCAACATCTGTAGTAGATATTGAGGCCTTAGATGATGCATTCCTAAAGAATTGGGGGGATAAGAAGGATCTCCTTTACTACCGCACTGAGTTTGGGAACTTACAAAGGGAAAATGGTGAGTTGATGTGTGATTTTAATAAGAGATTCAACCACATGTACAACAAGATACTAGTTGAAGTAAAACCTATTACTACCTCTACTAGACTCATCTATGCCAGCGCCTTTGATTTTGACTTCTGTTTATTGTTGAGGGAGAGGCGATGTACTTCTTTAGTTGATATGCAAGATGCAACCCCGAAAGTAGAATCTAACATCATGGCTGCAGAGAAGCTCAAAGGTAATGCTGATAGAAGGAGACAGAGGGGTGAGCCTTCATCATCTTCAGATCCCAAGATCGATAAGATTCATTAGCCTCTAAAGTTTCTAAATTAAAGGTTGAGTAGCATTCCGGGAAAGGAAGGGTTCCTAACACCTTTGCTCCTCCAAATCCAAATCCATATAGAAGACCTAATGAGTAGTTGCAGATTTTGCAAAGAAGCAAAGAGGCCAATGAAGACCAAAGGGTGAAGGTCCCTTTTTAGAATACGGTCATGGAAGAAGAGAAGTTTGAGGAAGATGATGAGATCCATTGCATGGAAGACAAAGGTAGTGCCACTTTTCTCACCAAAGCTTCCTATGAGAAGACATTATTCAATGACCAGATCAGCCAAGAATGGGATGATGAAGTTGTTCTACAAACTGAATATTAGCACCAATATAATCTGAGGTCTATGGTGAATAATGTCAAGGAAACTCCTGTTCATAAAGCTACTGTCCCTGCAAAACAACAAGCTAATAAGTAGAAGCAACCAACAATGACCTTATCATCTTCAAAGCTCCACCCATATATGTAAGAGGCCTTGACAAGTCCCATTCTTCTTTTAGTTTTCAATCAGAAATCCAGAAGCCAAGAATACCTATGCCTCTCATTGAACCAATGAAGAATGAGTCCTTCAAGAAATCTATCCTTGAGGCTCTTGAGCCTAAAACCATCTAAGCTTCCACTGACTATGTAAATCTGCAGGATGAGCAACCAGTTATTATTCTCAGCCTAATGATTGAAAATTGTGAAGACATCTCCCCATCATTCTATGTTTCTTTGTCTATTCATGATGAAATCCTTCACAATTTCCCTCTAGACACTGGATCCAACCATAATTCAAAGCCCAAGGCTGTCATGGATAAGCTCGGTCTTGACATTACCAAGCCTTATCAGTTGGCCTCTACGCAGCTTAAAAACTAGTTTGCCAGATCACAGAGGAAGAAGACCCACAAATTTGGGACATGTTCTTTGATGGGGCTTGCTCTAAGGAAGCTGCACGAACAGGTGAAGTCCTTGTGTCCCCCATAGAGGAATACATTGATTCATTTTTTATATTAACTTTTCAGGTCACAAATGACACAGTAGAATATAAAGCAGACCTTATTATTCAGCAAGTGTACAAAACCTTCCAAGAAAAACATCCTAGGCTGAAAGCATTTAGAGATGAAGTGAAATATAGACCATCTGCCTGATAATGTCAAACGTTGGAAAGTTTTTGAAGTAGATGATCAAATCAATAGGCTTTTGTAAGTATTTGATGAATTGGCTAATATGCACATTGACCAAGAGAAGGAAGCCTTTTATAGAAAGGTAAAAAGGGTCAATTTTCAGTTTGGTGACTATTTTCTCAAAAGGAATGCATTAAAGGAAGGAGGAGATGTTTTTGATGGCCCATTCAATGGGTTGTTCTTCGAAATTTATTTTAGTTAAAGGAAATCAAGCCTTGGTATTGTAAATATGTTGTTTTCAAAGTTTTATTTCATGCTAAATAGACTCCATGACCAATGCAACACTAGGAGGAAGATTTGATCTTGTTTTTTTTATAGGAAAGGCATTGCTCTATAGTTCTAGAAACTTCACAAGGAGGCTTTCATCCCCAGAAGGAGCCAGTGTTAGCTTTGTTGGCGTTTGGCCCAAGAATGGATCCAAAACACTCCCAAAGTCTTCAAAGTTTGCTTAAGATCATGAAATGGATCCATATTTGCTCTTAAAATGTTCAAAATATTCACTAAGATCATCCAAAGAGAAAAAGCATCACATGCCAAGAATGCATGGAAGGGCAGAAATGCACTATCGAGAGGCTAACACACTTCAAAGTCATGAAAAATCATGTATCAGAGGCTTTAAAACTCAAGAACACACAGTTGTTGTTAGATATGGCCAATCAATGGCCCAGATCTAAGCGGATAATCTCATCAGCAGTGGCCATCGAAGGCAGTTAGTGTAGAGTCATGATGAGATCGGGCGGAGCAATATGTCGATCACCGATATCAGCGATATTGCTACCAGCGGGGAGCATATGCCATGTTATATGAAGGCTTGGGCATTGAACGATTAGCGATTGTGATTTATCGCATCAACACTATACCATGGGGTAGGGCCTAGGCACAGGCACGTGCACAACTTGATGGGCCGAAGTTGACGAAATTATATACTATATTTGATAAATTTTTAGGTCTGCGGGAAGGCGTTTTTTCAATGTTTTTTTATGTATTTTCGTTGTTTCAACAAAATACAAAGGAGCCTTGGCCAGCGCTGATATAGATGAAGCGCAAACCCAAAAGGCTCCAGGAAATGAAATATATATATTTTGAAGTCTGCCAAAGGCAATTTTTCATGTTTTCCAGCGTTTTTCACGAATTTCCAAATATAAAGGTAAGCGAGGGAACTTTCCAACTGTGATATGTGACAGTGACCCAAAGGGCAGACCCAATAAAGGAATAAATCATGTTTATCGACTTTTTGAAGTCCGAAAAGGACAAAGAGGGGCGGGAATTCTCAGATTTGTTGTGTTTTCTATTCATAATAGAAAGTAGTCACTATTCACTTTTCAAAGGGATTCCATAGGCCCAAAGAGCCATTCCACCATAGAGCAAAGGTTGAACCAACGACAAAGCATTCATGGAGACACAACATGCGCAAATAGCCTGCAACAGAAGTGATCTAGGAGCATAGATAGTGCAACACTGCCAAATCAACCAGAAATGATCATGGAACCACAACATAACACAACCATAACAAACAGAATGATTGTGGGGCATCTCTGGCATAGGAGAACTCCTAGATAATGTAACAAGCTACCAAAAATATCTAAAAGCGGTTACTCTGATGTTAGAAGCAGAAAAATCCAATCCCATGCTTGCCTATAGGGCATCAAATCAGTTAACAATGTAGATCAGACAGATTAAGACTCTGAGCCTCTTAGAGCTTAGGAGATTTGTAAACAAACTATAAATAGCTGAGAGTAATATGTAAGAAGGGTTCAACTTCTGGAGATTATTCCTCCTCTGTTCCTTCAAGCTTATCATCTTCATTCTAGCAATATAAGCTTCTTTTGCCATTATATGTTCAATGCCTATTCTCTTTGTTGTTCTATGCTTACACTTGAACAGTTTTTTCATGTTTTCTTTGTGTCTAAGGCTAGATAGTTGTCATCTTATCTCTGCTATGATAAATTATTTTTGCAAGCTTCTTTGTTGCCTTTAGCTAGCCATCCATATGTGGTTATGTATGCATCTACCAGTACAATCAGTATTCTCCATATATATATTGAATTTATAAATTATTAAGCATTAGTGGTCTAAAGCCTTATGTTGGTGAGAGCATTTATGCATGCCTTGAGTGAAAACATAGCTAAAATGGTTATCTAACTTGATCCAAACCATCATTTATTCCAATAGTTCAAAGAACAATATTGAAGATTATATGTTACAAGGCATCTCCGATCTACAACCTAGGAGAGTTTCTTGGAGTGATAATACCATGCACCTAATGAATAGCGATAATTAAATTAAAATCGTGGAAGTCCTACTCTGAAATAGGCATGGCTATCAACATAAATAAAATGGGAAGAAAGAAATGAATACCTTGGAAATAAATTTAAGGCTTGTATTTGTGTATATCTAACCATCCCTCCCATATTTACCCAATTTCACTAGTCTGTATGGGTGAGCATGAGACAAAGAGTTAGTACGACATGACTGAACCTCCTAGCTCCAATTAAGGAAGTGCAGCCTACAAAGGACCATTAATTGACATCTCACAACATTACTCAGTTCTACAGGACACTAAGGGGTTAGAAGACCACCCCAAGTGACCAAAACCTGAGTCGGGTCTCATTTTGACATAAACTATCCCCCAACCACATCCATGACAAGGTATCCATGTAGTTGAAGGCCTCGAACTACACTCATGAGCCTACCTGGGTGTGGTTATGAACCAAATTGTCTAGTTCATATTGTGCAGTCCCAATATCTGACCCAAATCTCTCTTTCAGCTAATCACCCCCATGCGATATTCCAAGCATGATTGTGTGATATCATAGAGAAAACACCAAACAACCTCAACCATCAACAAATGGTTCCACCTCAAGCTTGAACATCAATAACACTAACTAGATCGGTCTCTGCTGAAGTTTTCCATGTCTCAAGGACATAATAACTCAACCCACAACCTTCCAGGACTCCAGAGAATTTTTCCAACCTTGCTCCAGGGACTAGTAGCTCAACCCACCAAGGGTTGTAAAGCATTTGTCCCAACCTAGTTTCTAGGCCTTGTAACAGAACCCAAGCTATTCCAAGGCTTCTAGAAGGTTTGTTCCAACTCACAACACTAAGGAATTATGAGCGCCAATTAGAAAAAATAAAGTGGAAAAACTCACAATACCATGGTTATCTAGGAAGTGACAAGGCAAGGCTAAAACAAATGTTAATCCATAAAACCATCTATCCCCATGATAACACATAACACAAAAACCACATGAATATACCATGCATCCATAAATCAACAAGGAAATCACATGTGCAACCTGTTACGTGCAAAGAAAACTAGTTGTAGTTGTTGATCCACCCATTCCTTTGTGCCTTCCTTCTTTCCTTTTCCTTCTTTATCCAAATTAAATGTATGCCAAAGTTCTCCAAAAGTACTCTAAGTGTGCAAGGGTATGAGAGAATGAGAAAATTAATGAGAGAGCCAAAGGATGAACTGACAAAATATGTGAACTGATTCTCATGAGACTTTTTATCATTGAGGCCTCTATTTTCTTTAGTTTCCTCCATTTTTACTTCAATTTTCCTCTCATGCAAATTTGTTACCTTTCATCTCCCTTTTGTCCTATTTTTCTTTATTTCATTAATTAAATGCTAATTATTTCCAAGTTTCCTTTAGAAATGCTTTTACAAATTTCCATAACTATTAATTAATCACAAGCCATAATCATCAGTATGTTTTTCACAACATTTAGCTTGGAATACATGTCCCATGACCTCGGTCTATTTTTTTATTTATTTACATGAGAGATCAACTAGGGATTGTTACAATCCCCTTCCCCTTGGGGGGGAGATTATCCTCGATGTTCAATGATGCTTGTAAACCAATAAAAAATGTGCTTCTTGTTGATCTTTATAATGTATCTCGATGTAACTCTTACATCATATCATACCATAACCATCATAACATGAACATCATACCGTTATTCAAGTATCAATTATCCTTGGAATTTTTAGGTTTTCGAGAGTCATGATATTTTATATTTAACGTCATTATTAAAAGATGTTTAGAATTTAACTTGAAAAAAAGGGATGTTATTCTAGCATCAACACTTTTCACTTTTAGGGCGTATTTTGCAAAAAAAAAAATGACTTCTACTGCCAGTTTTAAAAAATATTGAAAATTAACCATGAAAAAAACGTTATTCCAACATCAAAACGTTTCATCTTCAAGATGTTTTTTCATGCCCATTGGGCTTTTTTTTGTTAGAGTTCTCGTTTTCAGGTAATATTTCTCGTTAGATCAGTAAATTTATTACAACTAATGATTTTTTAGCAATCTCAACACTACTGCGAGATGTTTTGCATACTCTTATCAATATATCATCAATGAATACTATCAGAGAGTTTTCCAAATATGGATGCAATATAATATTCATTAAACACATGAAAGTATCTAAAGCATTAGTCAAACCAAAAGGAAATACAACAAACTCATAATGCCCATATTTGGTCTAGAAGTAGGTCTTGTAGATGTCCTCTTCTTTGATGTGTACATGATGATATCCTAATCTACTCCTCAAAATGAAATCCCTTGTTCTGCTCCTTAGATTGAAATCCCTATCCTTTGTCAACTGCATTGAATTTTTTGTATGTTGTTTCATTCAACTTGTGATCTGTATCCTGAGGTTTTTCTTTCTTCTTATCCCACTTTCCTTTATTTTTCTAATTACCTTTCTAATCCTGGTTAGCCAAAACCTTGCAATTCGATTGCTCATAATAGTGCTTTAGCTTTCTCATGGCTTCTTCTAGCGATCTAGGCTCATCAAATTCATTCATGTATTTGAATGATGCCAACATCACATGTATTAATCTCTAAATATTTTCTTTCTTCTCCTTAAGATAAGGAACATATCTCAACAACTCTAAGAATCTACTAGTATACTCCTCATCGGTCATAGATCCCATCTTCAATTCATAGAACTCATTTAACATGTCATCATAGTATCTTTCAAATAGATATTTCTTCCTAAAATGTCTTTTTAACTCGCTCCAAGTCATATCCTCCTCTAATTTCCTTTGTCATTCCTTCCATATTCCCACAAAATGTCTACTTTTCCTTTAAGACTGAAATTTTGTATCCTGGATTTCATTTTGAGTAACCACGCAATCTAAAAAAGTTATTCATCCCAAGCAACCAAGATTTTGCATCTTGTGACTTCTTCATTTATCCATCAAATGTAAGAAGCTTTACATTATTGAATTCCTATGGAAAGTACTACTTCTCACTCCTCCCATATGAATGGTGATGGTGATGATGATGTTGTCCCTCTGAACCAGAACTGGAATAGAGCCCAGAATCATTACTACTCCTATCTGGTGTATCCAAGAACATACCATATTTGACTATGTCATCCATGTCAAACCTATATTGTGAATGAGACTTGTTGCCATATGTCCCATTAATCCTTTCCCCCTATCCTTGACTAATCCTAAGTGGTCCCTATCTCTGAAAATATGATAAACTCTGAATAATGAGTGCATTAACTCTCTTGCTTTTCCTGTGATCTAGCAAGTCTTTCTTGTCACTGAACGATCGTACCATTATCCACCTTACAACTTCTGATATATGCTTTCAAACTTTTCAATGTATCTGCTATGTCAAGGGAGTACTCATCAGCATGTTGTTCATCTATTATGTAGGGAGAATCACTTGAATTGTAGTCCAACATTTTTCTAGTCATATTGATATTCTACTTCCTACAAACATACAATGTCCAATAACCAAATACAACATGATTTAGTATACATTAGTGAAGTTAAAGGGAGGCTATATTGTCTACAAAATTAATCCGGATTAGCACAACATATGTATATAGAATGAAATCAACATATCAATTGTATCAACATCAACATCATCAACCTCTAGAGGGCAACACGACTATGACAATGACTAACACAATGCATGCATAATGAACACATATACAACTATCACACATGCATGAAAAACAGATTCCAACCATCCAATCTAAGTGATTGAAGGTGGGATCTCTGGTACCAATATGTGGTATCAAATATCACCCAAAGAAAACAAAACCCTCTCTTATACCAATATGTTCTTATAAATGAAATACACAAAATATTGGAAACACAAATATAAAAATGCATAAAAAAAGAGAGATAGAGATATATGTGATTAACCAAATTTGGGCTACATCCATGGAGAAACAGCTAGTACCTCCCTTTTTATTATCTACCATAATGAAGAGATACAACCTACAACAAATCTATTGTAATTTCCTCCTCTCTCTCACACAGTCTCCTCTCTCTTTCTTGCTCAGAATAATCATGCACAACTATGAAACTGTTCCCTCATATAAATAAAGGGTTTCCTTTTAGGGAAAAAACCCTAAATTAACATAATTTCTACCATTAGATCATCCTCTTAATGAATAACTGAGATTGACTATAAAAGTACAATATTTTGCAAGGAAATTTTTCATCTATTTTTAGCTCCAGGGGTGTTGCACCTAAACCCCCACTGTCGTCCCCCCTTGGACCCCATAACAACAATTAAGCTGGAGGTGTTGTCGCCTAGTTAGAAACAGGGATCCAATACTGCTGAAACAAAAATCCTTTCAAAAATCAGAGAGATAATCAAGGTCCACACCTAACAATCTCCCACTTGTAGATTGATTATATAAGCACCATTGTTGCCTAACTTCCTAGAAAATCACTCCAATTGGATCTGATTGCTTCTCATCTTCACCATAATACTTGAAGACCAGTTGAAACTTAGTAGAATGTCATTTTATCCTTGGTTACAACTTTTTTTAACATATGTAGAGGATTATTTCTAGTGTGTAGTTTTTCTAGCTATAATTGTCCATCTTCCAACACCGACAATATTAAAATGTACTTGAGTTGTATATGTTTAGTCTTGTAATTAAATATTTAGTTATTTGCAAGATGAATTGAACTTTGGTTGTCGCTGTATAACCTACCCATCTCCTTATTCTTGCCCAATTAATCCATAAACATTTGTAACCAAATAGTTTCTTTACTATCCCTTATAGAAAAAACCTACTCTACATTCATTGTTTAAAGTGCAACAATGTTTTGTAGTTTTGAAACCCAATTAACAATTTTTCCACCTACAATAAACACATATCCTGTGGTGCTTCTCCCTTTATCTCTATCACCTTCCATATTTATATCAACATATACCTATAATGCAATGTTTGAACCACCAAAACATAATTCTTGATTTGTGGAACCTCTCAAATGCCTGAGAATCCACTTTACTTCCATCCAATGCTCTTTTCCTGGATTATTCATATACCTTCTTAGAACTTTCACTACATCTGCGATATTAGGAATTGTGTAGACCATTGCATACATGAAGCTTCCAACTGTTGATTCATATGGAACTTTACATGTATAATCCATCTCTTCCCAAGTCTTGGGACATGTCTCCCTACTTAGTTTGACATGGCTAGCCAAAGGTGTACTAACTGGCATTTCATTCTTCATATTAAATATTTCCAACAATTTTTCTATGCACTCACTCTGAGACTATGTTAATTTGTGATTTTTCATGTCTCTAGTTATTCTCATACAAAGGATTTGTTTTTTAGCAGCCAAATCCTTCATTGCAAATGAATTTGCCAAATCTCCTTTGAGTACGTTTATTTATCGCGTGTTAGGCCCTGCAACAAGCATGTCATATACATACAATAAAATATAATATAGTTTCTATCATATTTCTTTATAATATAAACACAATGGCCAGAGTGACATCTAGTATAACCTTCCTCATACATGAACCTATCAAAATTGAGATACCACTTCCTTGGAGTCTGTTTTAAGCCATACAAGCTCTTGTTCTATATCCACACTAACTTCTTCTTACCATTGACCTCATACCCTTGTGGTTGGTGGATATTGATGATCCCTGGTATTGCACCAAGAATATTGCAACTCCCAGGAGTGTCCCAACTCAAATTATCAACCTGGGGTTTGTACAAACTTAGAGGTGACAATACTATGTGCACAATAGGGTAGGTTCTACTCATGCCACACTCAGTTATGAAATCAGATCAAGGTTTTCAAAGACCACTCCTCCAACTAAATACAATGAAAATTTCTCATGAGAGCATAAATGAACTTGATTCTAACTACAAAAGTGAAAATGCCATTCATTTAAATGTAAATGCTATTTGACATTGCATGAAAGGAAAAGGCTAGTCTATTTGCAGAAGTAGATAATGCTACTTTATTGGCATGTTTAGTTAGATCAATAACCTATTAGTATGTGTCATTTATCTACTCACGCTTTCTTGAAAATAAGGAATCAATTTTTTAACATACCTATGAATAAAAATACTAATTCTACCTTTGTTTTTTTATCTCATGGTTGCAGTGAGGAAAGGAGGAGGTTGGAGTGGCATTATAATATTCCTTAATAATCACATCAAAATTTGGGGGCCATTATTCAGCTTAACTATGCTAGGATCAATGTAGGAAGTAGAACTAGTTGAAGAAAACACTACTACATGGTTGCTATAGGAAGTGCTACAAGAGGCCCTGTTTTACATCAAGAGGGGGTCCGAGAGAATTTTATGGATGGAAGTGGTGTCTTATAGGTATATGAAGGTGGATGAAAGTAGAAGATCATGAATGAGGGGTGTGGGAGCCCCTTAGCTAAGCATAGTATCCCTTAGAGATCTACTTTCACCAAAGTTGATGTCCTTAGTGTCCTTTATTTTCCTTAACATAGTGACTTTGGAGAAAGAGGTTGGAAGTAGTGTGAGGTGTCTAGGAGGAGGATAGAAAAGTACAACTGAGTGTGGAAAGGTATCCCCACCGCTACATACCAACACAGTCCCTGCAGCTACCCAAATGCATGCATCCAATAACCAATAATGCCCTGAGACAAATTAACATGGAAATGATGAGTTGAATTTGACTTAAGATCTATTCTATCCCACACCACTACTCTAATAATTGAAGCTAATGGAAAAAACTCCTAAGTTGCAGAGAATAAGAATGTAAAAGGATCACAAACTAACATCTATCCATTTCCAAGAAATAATAAACACATATTTTTGGATTGTGATTGTAGATCTTTCCAATCACTCTTCCCACAAGAAAAGCGATAGGAAAGCCTCCAATTACAAGTTTTAATGATATAACATCTAATGAAACAAGAGAATGATTTTAATTCTTTGAAACAATAATAAGAAGGAAATACAAGGGAGGGACTAAAGCCTCTGGGTTGGGCCCAATTCTAAGGGATTCAACCCCCGAAAACTAACTCAAATGCAGATCAATGGTAAACTTCTCATTAAGATAAAATAATAGTTGCATACAATGTCAATCACTAGGCTCTTAGTAGCTACTATTATGCAGTGGTATGATCTGGATTGTCCACAGTTTTTTGTTCATTGTGTCAATGAACAAAAAACTGTGGACAATCCGGATCATACCACTGCAAAAACTTCCACAGAAGCCTAAAATCTAGCTACTATTATATATAGCAAAAAACCGAATCCTAATGAGTCTTTCATATAGTTTACTTATACAAAAGTGATTGTGTAGCAACTTCCTTAAAAGGAGCAATGCTCCCCTCCAAAATCTAAATATCTATGGATATGGTCCCCGTTTTCCTTGTCATGTAATTGGAGTTCCTTGAATGTTGTGAATTTGAGTTGTTGGAGATGATTATGTGATCTCAAGCCAACTTAGGGAGTTAATGAGGTGGGCAAGCTCCCTATATTCTTTCTAGGTGTATCCATCAAGCCCCTGAATTGGTAAATATCTCCAAATATTCTTCTTTGACCTATATATTAATACATTAGGACATATAATATGAAAAACACCTTTTACTCTTCCCACTTAGAATATTATGTAAGAACATGTTAATTAATGCGATAAAAGGGGAGTTTTAAGGGTTGGAGGACAGCACAATGAACTCCTAAAGGTACCCATTGATTGGACCCATCATCAACCCACTGCTTAAGGGTTGCTTACCCTTTGAGAAACTCAGTCACTGATATGAAGCTCATTCATGGCCCTGGTTGCCTCTTTGACATCCCAAGTCATTTCATATGGTATGCCTTCCAATGGATAGAAACCTGCATTTGTCTCTATGTCTATCCATTATTTCTATTCCTCTCTTTGGTTTCTTCCTTCTTCTAGGCATAATAGTAAGGGAGGACTGAGTTTGAGCCCTATCTAATTGATCTTTAGCCTTTACATGATCCTTTTCAATAGTGGTGTTTTCTCCAAGGAATTCCTTAGTATTTCTAGGGAGTGATATTATCTGATTTGTAAACTGTGAGGTAGGGCCTCCCATCATCTTTGGAAATCCTGCAAAGTTTATGTCCCCACCATCCTAAAAGTGTCCTCAAAATGTAAGATGGATTTCTCTTGGTTTCTATTTACCTAAGTTCGAATTCTAGATCAAAGGAGATGAGATTGTGGTTGCTGATGACAGCCTTAGGGCTCATTAATTTCACTTGATATATAAGGGCTTTGTTTCTTCCTTTGTTATCACGATTTTCACTTTTGTGACCCTTGTTTCCTCATTGGTCAACCAAGATCCTAATTCCATCAATTTCATGTCTCCCAAGCTTGAGTTGGGGTCCCATAAATTCATGTATGTGAGGATTAAGTTGTGCATGTAAAACTTAGTTATGTTCGCTCTATCCTCAATACTTTCCCTTTTGCAAAAGCTGATGAATTTCGTGTAGTATTGGAAAGGAAATGAGTCATACTCTTCCAATGTCTTAATTTGAAACTGTAACCATTGATGCTTGAGGAAAATAACACAAGATTTGGATGGTTTCCAACATTGGATGGCGTCTATGGATAAACTTTCCACGGTGGCAAGTTATCACTCTTTTTCTTGCAACTCCTCTCTTAACCTAGTGTTTTCTTCCTGTAGGTGTTCCCTCATGATTGACTCCCTTAATTTTAGATCATTCATTTCTTTTCCCATCTCATTTAATTTCTCCTCCATGAGGCCCATATCTTATATAATTTTGTATTTCACAATCCACATCAATGTATGTGCTCTACCTCTTTCCTTATCTAACTCAAAGAAGAGTGGGGTGGCAGATTTATCGGGTATAATCTTACCTCCCCCAACAAATTTGTAGTAGGATTCTAGGTTGGTATGTGGATCAGGCTCTCGAATCTCTTTACAACCTTTTTAATATCCTTTTAGGATGGTTTCTCCTTCCTGTAGCACCTCCTCCTACTCCTATAGCAACCCTTTTTTCTCCTATAGTAGCCCATGTTCTCCTTGTAGTTGTTTTGTCTCCTCCCATAAATCTTCTTTTTCTTCTTATAATATGGAAACTTGAGTCATGAGCCTCTTAGTGGTGACCTCACTAGTGGTGGGCCTTCCCATAGGGAGCACAAGTTTCTTGATTTTGGCCTTGGGAAAATTAATTTCCTCAATTTTCCCTCATTAGGTCCCACTTCTTCCTTCTTGCTTGCCAACTCCTTTATGCTGATTAGGACCTTCTTAGGGGGGTGAGACTTTCCTTGCCTTATCTTAGTGCTCTTTCCTATCTTGAAGTACAAATGGCCTTTCCTTGAATGCTTTCTTTTGGGCTTGATAGGTGTGCCCAATGTGGAAAATTTTTCACCCACTTCTTGCTCAGTGTTCCCAGGAGAGATAATTCTTTTATGTGCTTGTTTCTTGTCCCTTGAGGACCCTTCGAGGTCCTATTTCTCTATCCCTTGCTTCTGTCTTTCTCCCTCTTCAATTTCTATTTTTGATTCCTTTACTTATTCTTCCTCCTCTTCTTCCTTCTTTCCTTCCCTACCTCCAATGCTAGAGGTTGGTGTTTCTTCATGTGTGATGGCTTGGGTTCCAATGAAAATTTCCCTTTCCATGTCTACAATATCAGTCCATAGCACAGGGTTCCTTAGGTGACTCAGAGCATCCATAACAATCAATTTAATGATTCCATGGTGGGAAATTTGTTGGTGCTTCCCTTCCCTCACCTTTTGGCCCATTTCAATGATAGACTACAGGAGGAAATGAGGAACACTGAGCCTCTTTGGGATAGGTAATTCTTCCTTGTATCTTAGCTCATGGAGCAACCTATAATGGTAGGAATATATAATGCTCAACCTCCTATCACAGGATATGTATTTCACGATGTGATAGGTCACTTCATCCCATGGGTAAGGTAAGATCTCCCTTCTCACTCCATCCTTATCTTCTGCATGCCTTTCTGTCATAATAAAGAAGTTCTTCCTGGTTGTGGCACCCAAAACTTTGTCCTACTTGCTCCATCAAATTCCTAAGGATAATGTAGTCACTCTCCTTATGAGTGAAACCTTTAGAGAGATGCAAAGGTCTCTAAAAGTAGTAGTGGAACTATCTTCCCATTATGGATTTAGTACCATGGAAAATTCCTGGGTTATATCATCACCATACGCCTTCAACTGTTTAAAACAACCCATCAAATAATTCCTTAGAAAACTATTTACCATAGGTGGATGTGATGAATTCTCATTGTGTCTGTGGGCTCTCTTTTGTTAAACCCTTCCCTCATTTCTCCTTATACTCCTTCTCGAGGATATTTACGTGTATTTCAAATTTTGTCTTTAGAGCAGTCTTGGTTGTCATGTCAAAATTTTCCTTTATATCAGAGGGGGACAAGGATGCTAATATTTTTTTTCAACAAAACAAAATCTTTTTAACAATTTCCAAAGGGAGCTACTACCTAATTCTTTGCTATAGGGCACTTGATCCAAGAATAATTTTCCATACAGAGGTATGGAAATTAGAGATGGAGAGAGAAACTTACTCCTTTCAAGATAAATTTGTCATGTGCATGAGGGTTTGAGGGAAACTTTGGGTAATTTTCTTTATCCCCTCAATTCTATCATGTAGCAGTGCAAAGCCTCTTGTAGTAGTTAAGAGCCTCATGTAGCTCCTCTTGTAACTCTTCCTATATCACCTACAAAAACTATTTGAGGAAACCCAGTGGAACCCTAGGCAGTCTCTGATAACACTAACTCATCCTTCTTTGTTTGTATTCTTGAAATGAGTGATTATACTAATCAATTCAAGATTTGTATTTAATATTCATTTTGTGGTAAAGGCTCGATGCGCTTTGATGACATGGAACTTGCACAAACTCCTATTTTTTAATCGTTGTCCCCACTCCTTACAATCATCACCCTCACTTGATGCTCCTCGTGATCATCACCTCACTCCTCGTAATAACCACATCACTTGAGTTGAATTGTCCACGTGCATGTGTGAATGAAATGAACTTTAGTTTACTAATTGAAGGTGGCCAATTTTACTGGTCACCTCCAGCCCATTAAAAATATATTTTTCAACCATTACACATTTTATCATCATATGCATAGGGAGGAGGTGAAGGTTGTCATTCATGAGCCTACCCGTGATGTCGAATTCCTAGAGAATATTTCATGCTGGAGCTTGACTCATAATATGATGATCTTGAAGGTATTTATTTCCTTTGCATTTTTATGCACACGTTGTCATAGATTAATGAGTCTTTGACTGATAAAATTGCTATGTGTGTGCACGTTTCTTGCTAGTGTGTAATATGTTGTTAGTGGAGTGGATGGGCTGATTCCTAAGGAGGATGTGTCCCTTCTCAATCTTCATAAATGGCTTTATGATACTCAATGTGGTTGGATCTTCTACTCCGTGGGAGAAAAAAAGTTGATGTTGAGTTATGTTGTAACTATATAGGTTGCTACGGGAGGAATCCTCTCTTGTATCCCTCATTTAATTCCTCTTCAAGACCTCATTAATTCATGTGGGATTAATTTAAATTCATAGGAGCTATAAGGATAGGTTAAAAATAATCAACAAGTGGTCTAGTTGGTGGAAAAGTTGATGACATACCCTTTTTTTATTTTTTTTATGTAAGGCAGAGTAAAATTTAAGGATGAGTTTTGGCTAGATGGAGTGGACGAGTGATGAAGGTGATATAGGTGGATCTCTCTCAACATTTCTTAGAGAATAAATGCCCCTTTTGGACCCTCTTCCAATCATATCTACCTCCTATAGCATTTCAGGGTTCTATAGCATTTTAGGTTGCTCCTGTAGCATTTTAGGACAATCCTGTAGCACTTCAGAGAGGAGGTGAAGAATGATGCTATTACTGGCGAGATGATGGAGAGAGGTAAGGAGGCGATTGAAGAGGGTGAGAATGCAATGGATGGATGTAAAAATGGATGAAGGAATCTATTGAATATGATCTATAGATATGGTTCTATTGATTGTCTAGAGTCCTGCAAAAGAGAGATGTTAGCAACATTGCTCTAAGAACTCCTCATGTTTTATCTTTTTTTCTCAATTTTTTTAGACATGTAAGTTTACTCTATAGAGGTTCTCATCCTTCATGTCTACCCTAGGGGCCTTAGAGGAGGTTTTCACCTAGGGATCTTTTATTTTCTTTTTCTTTTCCTTTTTTTTTCTTTTCTCTTGGGATTCCTCAGAGAGGTTTTCAACCCTAGAGTTAGCCTTAGATGCCATAAGGAGGTCTTCACCTAGGCCCTTTATTTTTTTTTTCTCTCTTTTATTTTTTTTAGAAGTTGTGTGGATTGAGGACTATGAGCCTCCCAATCACATTAAGTTATCTATTGATTGAACTAATAATTCTTCCTTGGACAATGGTGTTTTATACAACTTTAACCTATGACCAGTGACAAGTAAGGGTACCCCTTCGTCATCAATTTTTTTGACTTGGATAGACACATTCTCATGTCATTTCTCTACTAGATAGGGACCCAAAAATATTTTCATTAAATTTACCTTGAAATCCTTGAATATAGAATCATATATTAGGGCCCAATCTCCTTCTTGAAATGTTTTCTCTTTGATATGTTTGTCATGCCAAATCTTTGTTTGTAGTTGGATTACCTTAGTGTGCAGGAGAGCTTGCAGCCTAAGTTCATCTAGACCATTGAATTGGAGAAACCTCTCCTGTCGTGATATAGTGACATCTAAGTCTAACTAAGCTTCCATCCTTAAGGTGTTATATTGTAATTTAATAACAACATGACCTTCCTTCAATAAACTAGTTAAAATGGGGTAAATCAAGTGGTGGACTTCCAACAGGGGTTTTACACCTAAGTGGCTTCCACAAGTTTGTCTACCTAATCCTTTATGTTTCTACTAAGAACCTTGGTAATAATGTTCTCCTGATCTCTATTTGTGATTTCCACCTGCCCATTTTCTTGATGGTAATGTAGAAAATCATGTATATTTACAAGCTCATGCAATTTACTAAAGCATAGAATAAGAATCTACTTCTACTTTCACCAACGGAACCTAATAGATCAATGAAAACAATAAGAACAAGAAGAATATAAATCAATAGCACATAACACAAGATGTATCTAGGGAAAGCTACTACTCAAAACCCCGGTATATGTATTGCATATATCATAAATATGAGCAAATATATAAAGCTTGTTCTCACTAGAACAATTCCACACAAGAATGCTCAACTCTCTTAGCTCACAAGCTAGCTCTTTGCCAATAATTAGCCAATTCTACAGATCTCCAAGCTCCTAATCTCTTGCATAATTCCTAGGATGAATAACCCATATTTAAAGGGAGTTCATGCTTCCAAAACTGTGCAATCCAAACATAGGATCAATCTCTTATGC
This sequence comes from Pinus taeda, assembly GCA_000404065.3. Classification (NCBI taxonomy): domain Eukaryota; kingdom Viridiplantae; phylum Streptophyta; class Pinopsida; order Pinales; family Pinaceae; genus Pinus; species Pinus taeda. The sequence goes on along the minus strand of APFE031594667.1, from coordinate 22,934 downwards.
ATGCATGATATTTACACTCCAGTAAATAATACCACTCATAGTACATTATCCCTTTATTCTACTATCATCAGGGTCTTTCTCAGAATTTACATGCATGACCTTCTCATGAGGAAATAATTAGTTAATTGGATTAGCACTAGTGAATGCATTAGTTCACCAACTGATTGTTAGTCCTCAATTAGTTCCAGAAATAATTTAGAACTAATTTGAGTGAACTTAGTTGAGGAAAATGAGTGATCTAATTTACAACTCAATTTAAACTAGTACTAGACTCCTAAAACTTAGAGAGAACGTATACATGACTACAGAAAGACTTCCAACTTGAAATTCCTAAGCTAATTAAGTTAATTAAAATTAATTATCTATTTTCAAGTTTCTATGAGAATAGAATTTGATTTTAATTCTTAGTTTAATTCAAGGACAAATTAAGCTGGAATTTCTTATTTCCATTTCTCAAGACTCCCTCTCAACAAGAAAGGGATTATTAGCTACCACGATCATGTCTCTATGAACTCAAATATACATCTTAACAATGGCTTTTTCAAAATGTCAGCATCTTTATCCTCCATGGGAATGTACTCTAACAATATAATCTGCCTCAATATATAATCTCTGAGATGATGATATTGGATATCAATATGCTTGGACCGATCATGAAAAACTAGATTTTTAGAGAGTTTGATACAACTCTAATTATCGTAGTAAATCATAGTTGGATCCATCTATTGACCAAAGAAATGAACTAGGATGTTCCTTATCCAGATGGGCTCACATGTTTCCTAACTTGCAACCATGTATTCTGCCTCTGTTGAACTAAGTGAAAGCAATCTCTATTTCTTATTGTACCAAGAAATCCTACTGACCCAATACTAATATCCCTCTTGATGTGCTCTTCCTATCAGATGGACTCCCTTCCCAATCTACATCGGTGAAGATTTGAAGCTTCACTCCCTCTGTCTATTTGTACCATAATCCATACTGAGAAGTTCCCCTGAGTTATCTCAAAAATTGCTTTTCCACCTTCTAATACAACTTGGTGGGACTAACCATTGCTTGACTAAGTTAGTTAACTACATAGCACATATCCGGTCATGTGTTCACCAAGTACATGAGTGAACGCACAAGATGGCTCTAAAGAGTAGATTCGACTACTTCCCCTGAAGTAGCATCCTCCTTCCTCTAGTTACTTGCTAGAGAAGTCTCCCTGGGTTTGCTCCTCACCATGTAGAATCTCCTGAGTATCTCGTTGGCATACTTGGCCTAAGATAGAAACAACTCCCCATCTCCCTGCCATAACTCGATGCCGAGAAATTAATGCATGAGCCCCATGTCCTTCATCTCAAACTCTCTTGCAAGGTCTTCCTTGCAAGAATTGATCAGATGATGATGACCTGTTAGTATGGGATCATCAACATAAAGTGTAATGATTAACAACTTACCTTCCAACACTATGTGGTATAGGTTTTCATCCCCTCCACTCTTCATGAAGCCCAACCTGGTGAAGTAGTTATCTATCCTGGTGTACCAAGCATAGGGTGCTTGCCTCAACCCATACAATGCTCTCTTGAGCTGACCCACATGCGACTCATAGTCTAAGGTCTCCAAACCTTCAGGTTGTTCTATGTACACCTCTTCCTTAATAATTCCATTAAGGAAGGTTGTCTTCACATCCATCTCATGTATCATCCAACCCATCTATGCTGATAGTGCTAATATAGATTTGATTGATGAATACATTACAACAGGAGCAAAGGTTTCATGATAGTCAATCCCCTCTACTATGAAAAGCCACATGCCACAAATATTACCTTATGATTCTCCACACTACCATCTATAGCCTGATTTTCCTTGTAAAGAAAATGGGAGCACATAACTCACTTATCCTCCCATCTTGGGACCACATCCCGAATGCTGTTACGAATTATGGAGTCATACTCCTCCACCATGGAATCAACCCAAATCGGCTACTACATTGCTTCCTTAAAGGAAGATGGCCCTGTAACAACACATTTTCCCATAAGAGCCATGTATCCATTGTACCTCTCAGGTGACCTCCTCTGCCTGTGCTGAGAATTGGGTGCTCCCAAATTCTCTCCTACATCATCCAACAATTTGTCATCCTCTCTGGTGCACTTTCTTCCCTCTCTTAAAGACTCTTTTTGGGTTGATGTCTCCACTTCTGGATCCTCTACATGTGGCTGCTCCACATCAATTTGACGTTCCTCAACCTTTGGAGCCAAAATCTCTTCATCCACATGTAGCTGAAGATCCCTCTCAAGGGAAACTCACATGACCTTCTCCTCATCAAATATGACATCCCACCAAACCACTTTCATCTTAGTAGTCGGTAAGTATACCCCATAGTTGTGAGGTGTATTAGTGTACCCCACAAATATCTCCAACTCTGTTATCAGCTCAAGCTTCTTCCATGCATCTTTGGTCACATGGAAATATATCAATGACCCAAAAATCATTAACTCACCAAATCTAGCCTCTTACTGGAACAAGCCTCCTTTAGTGTCCTCATCTCAACTATCTAATGTGGGCTAGGGTTCTGAACATAAACATATGTGTTGCATGCCTTATCCCACAAATCTAGTGGTAGGCCCTGATAACGCAACATTTCCATCACTTCCCCTAATATGCTTTTGTTATTACTCTCATCCACCACATTTTGCAGAGGGTCATGGGGTGACGTCAACTCCCGTTTAATCCCTTCCACTGCACATAAGTTGTTAAGCTCGTTTGAGACATACTCACCACCATTATCACTCAGATTTTTAACCTTCTTGCTTGAATCTTTCTCCACCAATGCTTTAAACTCACAAAACTTTGTGAATATTAGATCATTTTTCTACATGAAAAATATCTAGCATTTACAAGAATAGTCATCAACAAATATAACATAAAAACCATGTTTGGCCATGGATGTTGTCAAGAATTGTCCACACACATCTAAATGGTCTCTCTCTAGAAGAGCCTCTACTCAATTGTCCCTATCATGAAAGGAAGACTTGATGTATTTTCACAAAGTACACCCCCTTGCATGTATTAAATTTCTCAAGTGTACCTTTGCAAAGATTAGTAGAGATCTGTTGCAATATCTTTAAAGCCCCATGATATAAGTGTCCAAATTATCCATGCCACAACTCACCAATGTCTCAGCTCTCCATGCTTTTTGATTTTTTGCTCAAATCAACACACTCCTCTACCTCGAGCTTATATAGATTCTTCAACCAAATATGTATCTTCTTTACTTGACCCGTGGCTATGTGTTGAAGGAACACCTTTCCATTCGAGAAGATCACATCATAGCCTCTATCCTCAAGCATGGAAATGGATACCATGTTCTTCTTCATCCCGGGTACATACATAACATTCTTCTAGGTGAGTGGAGCCCAATGCTCCCTCTGAAAAGTAATAGTGTCTAATATAGTAAGACTATACTTCCCATCGTCACCTATCTCGACATGCATTTGGAGATCCTTCTCCTCCAGGTCACTGAGTAACTCTTTTTCACTAGTCATGTGGAATTAAGCTCCACTGTTTAAGTACCATACACTTCCCATCATTGATAAAAACATGCATGCAATGAGGGAAAATTCCAATTCGAATTGAGACGCCAAAGCCTCACCCACTGCTCCTCCTAAGTACTTTTTCTTGGACTTCTTGATTGGACAATTTGTAGCAAAATGGCCCAACTCATCACAATGAAAGCACCTAACTTTCTTCATGTCTTTCTTCTTACCTCCATGATAAGAATTCGATCTGGAATGGGAAGCTTTCCCTTTCGCATTATTCGCCTTAATCGCTAATGCAAAGTTCTCTTAATCATGAGTCTTTGATGAAGAACCATCCATGGTGTTCCTCCTAATGTCCTCCTACATCAAATATAACCACAGTCGTTCCCAATCTGACATCTTCTCTCGACTTGCCATTGGCAGAGTCCTAATAACTATGCCAACTATTTGGCATTCCTAGAAGAGCAAGACGCACCATATCATAATTGAAAACTGTGATTCCAACACTTCCAAGTTCATCACAACATTGAGTGAACATGGTCAAGTATTTTGGAATAGTCTTTCCTTTCTCCATTTTTATTTTTCAAAGTTTGTCCTTTAGTGCCAATTTCCTTTAGTCACTGTTTTTCTAATAAAAGTCTGTCAATGATTTCCACATAGTGTACAAAGTTTCCTTTCCATGGAGACTCGAGAAAACTTGTTCTTGAAGTCTCTCGAGGATTATCCGCCTTGCCTTCACCACACACTTCTCCCATTTGGCAAAATTTTGTGCATCTGATGCTGTTGGATTTGGAATTTCTTGATCAACAATTTACTTCAATCCATTATCCTCTAGCATAGCCTCCATTCTATCCCTCCAAGTTATAAAATTTGAGTTGCCTTCTAAGGCATACTCGAGCCACAAACTTTAGAACACCATATGTCGATCTTGATGTATGTATTTCAAATTTGAATTTCACCTGTAACTGAAAAATAAGAACTTCAAAATATTCTCTAGTATATTGTTCTCTCCTCCAAGACCATGTATAAAATCTTGTAGATTCACAGGATCATGCAATGTGCTAAAGCATAGGATAATAATCTACTTCTACTTTCAACTAGTAGAAACCAATAGATCAATGAAAACAATAAGAACAAGAAGAAGATAAACAATGGTACATAACACAAGATGTATTTGGGGAAAGAAATTGCCTAAAACCCTGCTATTTGTATTGCATATATCAGAAATATTAGTGAAGATACAAGTGTTGTTCTCTCTAGAACAATCCCGGACAATTATGCTCAACTCTCTCAACTCACAAGCTAGCTCTTGGCCAACACTTAGTCAATTCTACAACTCTCCAAGCTCCTAATCTCTAGTGTAATTCCTAGGATGAATAGCTCATATTTAAAGGGAATTCATACTTCCAAAACTACGCAATCCAAATATAGGATCAATCTCTGATGCATGCATGATATTTACACTCCAGTAAATAATACCACCAATAGTACATTGGCCCTGCACTCTAGTCTCAACTAGGTCTTTCTCAAAATGGACATGCATGAGTTTCTCATGAGGGAATATTCAGTTAGCTGGAGTAGCACTAGTGCATGCATTAGCACACCAACTGAGTGTTACTCCTCTATTAGTTCCAAAAAAATATTACAACTAACTTAACTAAACTTAACTGAGTAAAGTGAGTGATCTAATTTCCAACTCAATTTAAATTCATTCTCAACTACTAAAACTTAGGAAGAACAGATACACGACTACATAAATACTTCTAACTCAAAATTCCTAAGTTGATTAAGTTAATTAAATTTAATTAACTATTTACAAGTTGCTATGAGAATATAATTCGATTTTAGTTCTTAGTTTAATTCAAGGACAAATTAAACTGGAATTTCCTGTTGTCATTTCTTATCAAGTGATAGGAAATGGATGTCTTGTGCTTGATGTGGTGCTTCTTCGTGATATCCTGAATCATGTTTTATGTAAATTTTTCTCTTTTATTAGTGACTAAACCCCTCAGAAAAATAAACTTCTAGAAGATGTTCTCCTTTAGAAGTTCAACTACCTTTTACTCAGTTGTGGCCTTAATGCCTTCGTTTCAACCAATTTAGTCAAGTAACTAGTATACACAAAGAAATTTTTCTTTTGTCCTAATGGGGGATAACAAGTCCAATGAAATCCATTCTCTAATTCTCAAATGGCTCTAGATTCACTCGAGGTTGTAAAGACATTTCATCCTTGTGTGTGGGTTTACCCATCCTTTGTCATTGATCACACCTGGTGGATTATGTCATTGCATCCTGATGTAAAGTGTGCAAATAATAACCTTATCGTAGAAATTTGAATGTTGTCCTCTTAGAAGCAAAGTTTCCCCCACAGGGTCAATCATGGGATGTTGAGAGGATGTCAAGTAACCCCTATTCCCTCACACATCTCTTGAGGATCTAATCTAGTCCAAATCTGAAAATATTTTCCCCAATCCAAGTGAATGGGGCACTTTTGCTGACAATCTTTCTCTTCTCCTCGGGGAATGGATTAGGAGGGAACCACCCAACAACCAAGTATTTGTCTATATCATAAACCAAGGATAAAGCACCAAGATGGTAAAGATATGTTCATGTGGAAGTTAATCATCCACCATTTCTTCCTTTCCTGCAAGTAGTGTTAGTCTTGCCAAGGAATTTGCAACCACATTCTCTTTCCCTCATTTATCAATAATAGTCAAATCAAATTGTTGTAATAATAAAAACATCTAATTATCCTATCATTGACATTAGGTTTATTTATTAAATACTTAACTGATGCATCATCGGTGTGAACAAAGGATAGATAACTAGTGATATAATGCCTAAACTTGTTCAAACAATGTATCACTACGAAGAGTTGCTTTTCAGTGATGGTATAGTTTAACTCATATTTAGAAAGTTTTTTAATGATGAAATAGATAACATAAGGAAATTTGTTTTCCACTTGTCCCAAGGCTACCCCTAAAAACTTGTCTGAGGCATATGAGTGTATATGGAAAGGTAATACCCAATTGGGACCCTTAAGGATGGGTGCAGTGGTCAACTATTATTTTAGTATTTGGAAGGCTTCTTGAAAATTGTGTGTCCAACAAAAATCTGAATCTTTAGCGAACAATCCAAATAATAGTAAAGCTATTTTACTAAAATCTTTGATAAACCTTCCATAATACCCACCTAATCCAAGGAAACTCCTAACATATCTTGGTTTTTGTGGGATAGGGGCCATTTTAATGATGGTAATTTTGTTTGGGTCAACTTGTATCCCTTCCTTAGATATATAATGGGCAAGGACAATCCCTGCATTCATGAAGAATTCACATTTCTTAGGATTGAATTAAAGATTCATTTCAATTCAATTCTTTAAGACTTCACACAAAGTAGAAAGAGCTTCCTGGAAGTCACATACATAAGGAGTGAAATCATCCATGTATATCTCAACGGAGTCATGGACAATTTCATAAAATATATTAACAACTTCCCTCTAGAAAGTAACAGGGGCATTGCAATAGAAAGTAGTAGGACTGTATAGGAAAAGGTACCCCAAGGACATGTAAATATGGTCTTATCTTGGTCTTCTAGGCTGATTAGGATTTGGTTGTATCGACTAAATCCATCTATGAAGGAGAATAAATTATTTCCTACAAGGCCATCTAGGACTTTTTTAGTAAACGGAAAAGGAAAGTGGTCCTTCTTTGTAGCCTTGTTAATTTCTCACTAATCAACACAAATCCTCCACTTCCCATTTTTCTTGGGGACTAAAACAAGAGGTCACACCTTATCACTATATGAAATGGGTTATATTAACCTGGCATCTAGTAACTTCTCAAATTCTTCTTTCACAATGTCCTTAAGATATCAACTCATCATTCTCTGGGGTTGGCACACATACTTGCATCCCTCTTTGATGTAAATATGATGAGTACAAACAGAGGGATGTAGACCTTTAGTTTCCTTATAATCCAAAGAAAATTCATCCAAATGTTTTCTAAACATAGTGCATAACTGTTCTCTCTTCTCAACATAAAGAGATGGGTTCATCTTTAGAGTTGTTAATGGGCCAATCTCCACAATATTGGTAGGCTTAAGGCTAGAGTTAATAGAGAAAAATTCAGTCCAAGGAATAATCTCAGATTATTTCATCAGTCTCTTAACTGGTATGGCCCTGGGAGGTTGATTATATAAGACATGGTCAATAAGGCCATCTTCATCAAGTTACCTCCTCCTATAACAATGTGTAGATTGTATACTGGGTAGAGAGATGTATGATACAAATATTCGTCTTCCTCCTACTCTAACCACAAGGGTAAATCATGCTCAACAGAAGGCTGACAAGGAGGACACAATACAAGTTGTTTTGATAAATGCCCATTTGTAATGGTCATGTTCCTATCCCTACAACTAATGTGGGCATCAATAGTGGCTAACCAAGTTCTTCTTAGAATGAGGGGATAGCCACTAAACTTCATTTTGGGATGGAGGATGAGGAAATTTGTGGGATACTCTGAGGAGTCAATTGAGACCATGACATCCTCAATAACTCCTTCAGGAGCTACTATGGACCTATCTACAAGTTGCAACGTTATAGTGGTATTCCTCAAAGTCCCTTGGAGGTTGCGTTTTAGCACAATTTCCCTATTCATTATATTGATTACATCCCTAAGAACAATCAAAGTGTTAGGGACCATAATTCCATCAATGTGCACATCCACTACTAGGCTACCATGATCTAAGTATTTTGGAGATATCACCCTCCTAAGCATGAGATCAAATAGCTTTCCAACAACATTGATTATGGGGGTATCTTTTCTTATTCTCGCATGACTTTTGAAACATTCCTCCTCGATAAGGTTTTTTTAAATGGGAAAATCTTTGATGGCCTAGAGAAGAGGTATATTGACACACAAGTTTTTCAATTCACCCAGAATTTCAGCCTCTTCTAGGGTGTCTTGTTTAGGGTGGACCAACCTTTCAGGATAAGGAGGTGTACTGACTTGAGCGACACTCTCCTCCTCCTCTTCTTGAATCTCTTTAGGTGGAGAAGGTGGGTGATCGTCTCAGAGAACCTCCCTAGAACTTGGATTTCCACAACATAAGTAGGCTAAGATATCTCTCCACTAGAAAGCTATTATGTCTTTTTATTGTTCAAGTTGAGATTTGCTTCAGTAGTCATTTGAGCTTGCTCAGGTGGATTTTGGTAAGGAGGTTGTGGTTGAGGTTGAGGTGGAGGTAGTAAATTAGGAGCTTGGGTAGTTTGAGGCCTCCAACCTGGTGAGGGGTTTCCCCATTCGGAAGGTTGGGGTGGATATTACTGAAAAGGAGGGTTGATAGGCTGAGAAGGATATTGGAAAGTATAATACCAAGGAGGCAGTGTGGACCATGATGGATTAGTCGAAGGGTACCAACGATGGGAATTCTTTAATGAAGCACAAGTGATTAGACCCACCTTCTACCCCTCCTTGGTATACAAACTTTAGGATTAGAAGAGAAGGACATTTATCTGTTGCATGATTCTCTCCATAGACTAAGCAAACATTTATGACATTCAGTGGACATTTATTCCTATGATGTTTTATAGTACACCTAGGGAAAAATATAGGTAGTACCCTCTCTGCTTCCTCTTGCCTTATTTTGATTTTCATAATATCCATCTAGAAGGTAAACACATGCAAAATTTCAATCTTAAAATATTCCAACGTACTTCCTATCTCATGCTTGATGGTTGTTATGGAGGGAGATGAACTGACCAAGATTTAGATAGACCTACCATTCTTCCTAGTAGCCCTAGAGTGATTCTTGAATACAATCTTGATGTCATCATTAGGAAATTCACAGATATATCATCTAGATAGCATGTTGAGGGTTTCCATTACCTCCTTCCTAATTCTTCAGAGAAGAAATAGATTGAGTGACTTAGGATCAAGGGTACAATTGGCCCTCCTATAATGGAGATGAAACCTTTCCTCATAGTCCAAATATTGATCAGGTCCAAGGATCATATTAAATATTTTCTCCTTTCTTTCATTGGACCTACGGTAATCCTAGTATTTTTCATTGAAGGCTTATTAAATTTGGGACAAGGTAGTGATGCTGCCTCTAGGTAGACTCATAAAGTAGTGCAAGGTTGCATCTTTGAGGGTAGAAAGAAACAACTTCGACTTTTGCTCATCAGAGGCATTGTCATAGGTCCTATAGACAACGTCAAACTCAAACATGAAGGTGTCAAGATCTCAAAGGTTAGGGCATGGAACTGTTGAAGGGTAGCATGGCTTATATTTTTCATTCCAGTCTCTCCATTAGTTTCTCTAATAGGGAAAAGCTCATTGTTCTGATTTTCAACCATATTTTGGGTGGGTGAGATCAGTTCTCCTTCTACTATAGGTTATTCAAAAAATTTAGGTGCCTCTCCTAAAGGGTTTTCCAACCCCGCTATAGTTAGAGAGGGAATTTTACAAAATGAAGGTTGGTTGTCTGAGGAGGTGGAGGTTTTTGGCAAGAATTTCCCTTGGATATCCCTACTCCTACAAGGCATGAAAGAACAAGTTTTATTTTTGAATTTTTCACAATTTTCTCAAAGAAATAAGACCGATAAAGGATAAAAAAAATAACAAGCAATTCTGAAGTAAAAACAACAACTACTTAGACACCTCACTGACAACGACACCAAAAAGTGAGGAGCCCTAGTATCTCACCTATATTGTTGCAACTCCCAAGGGCGTCTCAACGCAAATTATCAACTCGAGGTTCATACAAACTTAGAGGTCAGATTTCTATAAGCACAGTAGGCTAGGTTACACTCATGTCACCCTTAGTCAAGAAATCAGATCAAGGTCTTCAAAGACTACTCCTCCAACTATCTATAGTGAAATATTCTCATGAAATCATCAATGAACATGATTCTAAATACAAAAGTAAAAATGCCATTCACCTAAATGTAAATATTGTTATCACTCAGGTTGTCCCTAGGCTCTTGTAGGGATACGGCCAAGGTAACCACAAACCAATCTTTGGATTGCAGGTTCTAGCCCACCTGCAATCAGAGAGGGCTCTCTCTTAATGATTCAACTTTGTTGATGATTTTAGGCTAGCTTTTGGCTCAGGGGTTTTTTGTTTGTGTTTGGATGGAAGGAAAATGCTTTCAAGTAGAGAGGCAATTCATGAAATGATAAGTTTCAAACCATTGGGCATGGAGTAATGGGTTAGGATTATTAGTGCGTTTTCTTGGTCATAAGAGAAATATGGAGCAGGATAGCTGCACATAACACAATCTTCAAACTAAAAGGATGAATGATATGTAAGCAATGAGAGGCACTTAAGAATCTCTCATTTAACTTAATAGAGGGAAAGATGATCTCTATCTAGGGGCAATGAAGAATCCCTGGATAAATGTCTAAGGTTAGAGCGAACATGAGCCATGTGGAATTCATATTTATGCCTAAACTGAGGAAAACATAAATAAACAGCAGAAATTGAGCCTAGAGTGTATTTAAACAAATTCTAAGCTAATCTTCTTTTCTGCTATTTAGATGGTAACTTATGAATGGAAAACAGAGGTAAGAAGCACTTATTGAGTTATGTAACAGCACGAGAATTCCATAATCACTCTTGAGCCGGTAAACACAGTGAACAATCCATTCTCCAAAGCTCATAAGCAGTCTTTGATTATAAAACTATCAGGTATTACAGTGCGAGTCTCTCCTAGAGCAAAATCAGCTAAAGATAGTTTGCTGACCAACCAACCAACCAACCCCTAACAACAGTATTGAGGGCTGCCTTTATAGTGCAAATATCTCAAACTATTTATTACAATTGACCTAAAACAGGTCTGCAAAAAGATCTTTCTAAACCTAAACTTGTGCGAAAATTAAATGCAGGTAAATATCTATTGAACTGTGTCAGAGGTCGCCGGATCAAAAAGAGTGCAATGTGGCCCTTGGAGGCTCGATGCAGTACTGCTGGAATAACTGTGCTTTGGGATCTGAAATTCTGTTCTGGTGCGAGTTAAATGTGCAATAACCATGATTTGAGAGTTTTGAGTGGCCTCGCCCTCTTTTTTGACTTTGCTGGAAGGTATTTAATTTTCTCCTGCTTTGGGCCACTGTTAAGATCTTCACTGATACTCTTTGCAGCTACATTGATGGTCTCTGCCACTTACTGATACTCTTTGACCTGCTTTCTCTCTATAGATTTGATTTGATACTCTTTAATCTCTGTCTCTAGTCTCTTCATGTCTTCCAATCGGTTTAATTTGGCAAAATCGGGCAATTTCGGGCCTTTTCGGTGCAAAACGGGCCAAGGAATCAAAAGATTCCCTAAAGATTCCCCAATATGGCCTATTTCTTGTAGTGATGCGCGAATCGCGCATCGAAAACTGCCTCCATTTCTCATTCCGAAGCTCCGAAGCTCGATTTTTGCTCTTGCACCAATTTTCGGTTTTTTGGCTGCTGACGTCAGCATGATGTCAGCAGTACGGCGGATGACATCAGCAGTGGGGTCCTTTGGTACGGATGTGATGTCAGCATACTGACGTCATCAAGGTGACGTGGTAGTACGGCGGGGTGACGTGGCAGGGATACGTGGCAGGGTGACGTGGGCCGGGCGCAGGCTGGGTGAGGTGACATGGAGGCGACATGGAAGGGTGAGGTGGCGCTCCTGTTACATGAGGGGAGGGCAGTTTTCCCTGTGCATCAGACCGCCTTCGGTACGGAGGTGGTTTCTGTCAGGGGCGGCCCGATGCAATGGGAGGCCGCCACCTGTCCCGATGTACGACGGTAAAACCGTCGGACATCTGGTGGTAACCTACCACCATAATCAGGCGCGCAATGTGAGCAAGGACCGTCAGATCTGGGGAAGGCGATCCGACGGTGGACGGAAAAGGAAGATGCACGGGGTTTAGTAAAGGCACGCGTGCGTTAAAGGGTTAATATTTCGCGGCGCTGTGGGTTTTAACTTTAGAAAAATGGGCGAACTGTGTTATTGCGCGGTGGAAACATATCAAACAAACATTAATGGTTTCCACAGAAGACTTCGCGGGGAGGGTTATTAGCCTTGTGAAAGGGTTTTCTTAGTGTTTGGAAGGGGTCCAAACACTTGGGAGTGGAATTTTTTTGCAGAGGGAGGGTTCTTACTAAAGTCCAGGTGACTTAGTAATTCCCAGTGAAATATTTATGGTTATATTTCAACCAGGGGGAGGGAATATTTACATAAGGGGATTATCTACATAGTTTTAGCATGGGGATAGGGAAAATATAGGGAGTTAAATAATAGTGTCAGTAATTAATATGGAGATGACAAGAAAGCGCTAAGCTTCAGAGATCTTCGGCTTCAAAGGGGAGATAGAACCTTATAGAGAAAGTATGGATCCTCTTTGAGTGAAGCAGATCTTGACCTAGGCTAATGATATGAAAAATGATGAAACTAAGAGATATCAAGCAGATCTTGACCACTTTTTGGGGAAATTAGTTAATTTTTTGGGGGAGATGGAGAAAGGGAAGTTAGTTATGCCTGTTTTGAGCTCTCTCACATAAAACTGCCTGGTGATTGTGCCCTGAGTAGAGATGACACCCTAAAAACATAGAATTGATCAGAAATCAAGATTCTGCAACCTCAAAACTACCTGCCCAGCCTACTTACCTAACATTTTTTCTTCTTTTGGTTTGGGTGCACTTAGTCTTGCAGACCCATCATTTCAATCTTTTCTTTTTATGCCTTCCTATCTACAAACTACCCTTTTTTCTTCCAAGGGCCCATATTAAGCAGTTGGGCTCCTTTGATTCTCTACCTATCTAAGAATTTGCCAAGATTAAGCCGTTTGGACAAATTTCATTCTCTATATTCTAAAACAGGAAATCGAAACCTAGGGAGACCAAGATTAAGCTGGTTGGACCTCCCTTTAGCTGAAAATTATACAAAACTGAAATGACTTTTCAAAATTTGGAAAGCAGTTAGATGAAGTCTGAGTAGCCTTCTTTGCTTGGTGATTGTTTAGCAAATATGGAGCATTGCAGCATGCAAAGTATGACATGTTTGGCCTGTAAAATGTCAATCATGAAATATGAGTAACCTGCTGCAGCAGGAGGCTAACAATGGCTCCACTTGGGGATGGCTTCTCCTTGTGAGAAATCAAGAACAGTAGGTCAGATTGCCTTGATCCTTCTGTTATGGTTGTGCTTTGAACTTGCTAGTTTTGAATGTTGGATTGATTTGAACTTTTGGATTGGTAACATCTCTTTCCTTCACTTGTGCTGCTGTTAAGCTGTAGAGCACTGCCTGCTTTCTTCTGCGTGCTTCAGCATCATGGATTCTTACAAAAAATCAAAACGCTGGTATATACAAACATTCTATGTACAGAATATAACACCGACTGCTCCATTTAATCAAAAGGATCATTGTAGTGCTTTAGCATTCGGCCATTGACAGGGCCTTCTTCAGCTGTGCTGCCATCAGGAGATCTGAGAAAATAGGTATTATTACCTTGCACAACGCTGATAATGTATGGACCTTTCCACAGAAAATTGAATTTTGCATGTTTGGCCTTGTCCTCTCTTCGTGAATCCCATCTTAGAACTTTGCTGCCCACCCAGAAATCTTCTGCTTTAGCCTTCTTATCAAACATCTTTTTGAGTTTTTCTTACAGTATTTGAGCTCTGTTGAAGACTTCCTCTCTGGTTTGCTGAAGATGAATGGTTTGATTAACTCTTCTCTACATGTCATTTGGTTCAGCCTGAATTTCCTGCAACAATTTAATAGTAGGAATGCCTAGAGATGAAGGAAATTTGGCTTCCATGCCGTATACTAGTTCATAAGGGCTCATCCCAATGGATTTCTTGGTGGAAATTCTGTCTGCCCACAGAGCATTTGTGAGCTTCCTGTGCCAGTTCTTTTTGTTTTCCTCCAGCAATTTCTTTATGATATTGATGAGGCTTTTGTTGGAAGATTCAGCCAAGCCATTACCTTGAGGGTAGTAAGCTGTCGAGTGGCCTAAGGTAATGTGGTATTTATGGTAGAAGTTGATCATATTTTTGGATTTGAAAGCAGTAGCGTTGTCAGTGATGATTTTCTCAGGGCAGCCGAATCTAGAAAGGATATTGCTCTCAAGGAATTGGATAATGGTGGAGTCGTTGGCTTGCCTACATGGAATGGCTTCAATCCACTTAGTGAAATAATCGGTGGCCGTTAAAATTCACTTGTGTTGGCCTGAGGAAGAGGGATGAATTTCTCCAATGAAGTCGAGACCCCATTGTTGAAAAGGTTTCTCGGTTGAAATTGGCTTAAGGGGCAAGGGAAGTAATTTTCTTTTCCCTTCAAAGATTTGGCATTTGTGGCATGAGACAGCAAACTTTTTTACATCTGCAAATAGAGAGGGCCAGTAATAACTAGCCCTTAAGATCTTGTCAGCCGTGGACTTCCAATATAAGTGTCCTCCGCAGTCCCCTGCATGGAATTCTTTCATGATGTTGTTAGTTTCATTCATAGTTAAACAATTAAGCAAAATACCTTCATGATTTTTCCAAAACAAAGCACCATCTATGACACAAAATTTTAATGATTTCATTCTTAAGAATCTTTTCTTGGTTCTGGATAGTCCTGGGGGAGCACACAAGTTTAACAATACAAAGCAAATATCAGCATACCATGGGGATTGCAAAAAGGTTTCACTGATCTGTGGAGTCACCAGCTCCGGTTCATTGTCCAGTTGATTAATGTCTAAGGCTTGGAAGTTTGTTTCGGATATTAGTTTGGCTAAACCTTGTCCTTTTATCAGCTTGGTGGGTTTTATTTCAATGTTGTATTCAAGGATGTTGGCAATCTACTTGCATCTTTTGCCTTCTAGTCCCTCTTGAGTTAATATATCCTTTACGATAGAGTTAGGGACATAGGCAATCACATGGGAGTATAAGATGTAAATTCTGAAATCTTTGATGGCTTTGACTAGGGCATAAGCCTGCTTTTCCATAATCTAATATTTCAAGGGTGCATCTCTCAAATCTTAGCTGAAGAAAGCAATTGGCTTTTCGTTACCTTGATCATCTTTTTGCAAAAGAACAGCGGCTATAGTGTGCTCAGATGCAAAGGAAAAAATGATAAAGTCTTTTTCGAATTGAGGACTGGTGAGGACATGCGTTTGAGTCAAGGAAGTTTTTATACTCTCAAAAGCCTGCTTGGTTTCAAGAGACCATTTTACCTTGGCATCCTTCTTCAACATGTTGCTCAATAGCCTTATTAGTTCATCTAGGTTTGGGATAAATCTCCTTAGGAAATTGATCTTTCCAAGGAATACTTGCAGTTCTTTTATGTTTCTTGGATAGGGGATTTGGAGGATAGCTTGAATTCTTTCAAGATCAATTCTAATCCCATCTTTTGATATTATATGGCCTAGAAGCTTGCCTTCCTCAAGGGAAAACAAGGACTTCTTGGGATTCAAGGAAATGCCATATTTCCTGCATGTCATGAAAATTTGCCTTAAGTGCTTAAGGTGCTCTTGGTCAGATTTGGAGAAAGGGGTTAGGTCATCAAGGTATACAACAAGGAAATCATTTATCTCCTTGGAAAATGCAATATCCATTGCCCTTTGAAAGGTGGCACCAGTGTTTTTCAGTCCGAAAGGCATTTTAATGTACTTAAATGTTCCCCACGGTGTGGTAAAGGCTGTCTTGTCTTAGTTGTCCGTGTGAACAAGTATCTAATTAAATCCTAAAAATCCATCTAGTAAAGAAATTCTAGAGGAACCCACTACTCTTTATAAGATATGGTCCATTTTGGGCAAAGGGTAGTGGTATTTTAGAGAGACCTGGTTTAAATTTCTCAAGTCTACACAAAGTCTTATCTCTCCTATTTTTTTCTAGTGGGAACTAAATTAGATACCCATTCAAAAAATCTGATGGGTGCAATGATACCTGCTTCAAACATTCTCTTTATTTCTTTTTCAATAAGGGGAAGAAGCATGGGGATGATTCTTCTAAGTTTCTGTTTGAATGGTTTTTGATTTGGTTTTAAGGGAATGGTATGTTGGATCACTGAGGTGTCATAGGACTTCAAGTCCTCATAACTCCAGGCAAATACATCTTGGAATTCTTTGAACAAATCCACGTATTTCAGTTTTTGATTGGGGGCAGATTTTTGGACAACTTAATCATTCTAGGCTGCTCTATTGTTCCTATGTTGTGTTCTTCTATAGTGGCATTCAAAGGCTCCATTTTTGGCCTTTTGGGCACATCATTTTCATCAAACATATCTTCTAATGGAGTAAGGCTAGCAGGTAGAAAATTACTCTTTAGATCAATAAACTCATCCTCTGCTTTGGCTGTTTCTTCTAAACACATTTGTTTCAACTGCTCTATGTTTACGTTATTAAACACAATTGGGTTAAGGATTTGTCTAGCTGTTGCAGCTATTAGGGCGTGCTGATTTTCTTCTGTTAGATGTTGGGAATCGTTCATGGCATCCATGTCAATGTTTGTGTTGGAAAATTCACCCTCAAGAGTGAGGAAATTGTTAATCTGGGCATCATTCTGAAATACTTGCCAATCCTTAACATTGTTAGGGACCGAAGGTCTGTGTTTTATTTTAGCAGTGAAATGGTGGTTTGGTTCAAAGGGAAGATTGCATGTGCTAGCAAAAGTTGCTAGACTGTGGGCATGAATATTATGATCTATTGAAATTTTGGCAAGCTTGAATTCACTGAAAGAATTGAGTATTTCGGTGGTAGCAGCCCTGTAAGCTCTCATTCTATTGTCATTAGTAACAAATTTACCTTTCATTTGTTGTATAATCAAATCAGAGTCACCTAGGATGGACACTTTTGTAGCTCCTAGGACTTTGAGTAGTTTAAGGCCTAAGAGAAGAGCTTCATACTCTGCCATGTTTTTGTACATTTGAAATTGAGTCTATAGGCATGGCCTTCTGCGTGATTATCATGTGTATTGTAAATCCATACTCCTGCCCCTGCTCCTAACTTGTTGACAAAACCATTAAACTCTAAAGACCATGTGATTTCTTGTTTGGGGTTTGTATTGAGAGTTTCAGTTTTTTGAGGATTGGGCAGACTTACAATTTCTGTTTCAAGATGTTCTTCTTGTTGTTTGTTGGTTGCCTTGACTGTTGAGACAATTTCATGGGTATTGGCAACCGACTCCTCATTGATGTATGTTTCTGGTTCCAAAGATAATGGCTTATCATTAGTTGGAGGGCTGGTGTTATCATTAAATAAAATAAAAGAATCAATATCGGAATGGATTGAGTAAATTGGAAAATTTTGGGGCTTTTCCTCACTACTTACCACATACTTCATTAATGTTTCTCTATACAGTCTCTTTGGTTGCCCAAAGACAGATATGGTAGCATAAGAGAGGTCAAGTTGAAGGGATCCTTGCAATTTTGCTCCCCACGATCTTGATAGGAGCATGCCATACTTTGTGGGAATGTTAGCAACTACTACGTACATTAGGATTGTCTTGTTGGGGAACTGGACTAGAGACACACAAAGGTCTTTAATCAAGCCTAAACATTTGACTTGACTTGAGTCAAAGGAATATAGATCTTTGTATGGTCTTGTGACATCAAGGTTCAACCTTTCCATTATAGCTTTAGGCATAAGGTTATGTGAGGCACCTGAGTCAAACATGGCATTATGCAATATCTTGTCATGTATGTGCAGACTGACATAAAAAGGTGGAACAGGTCCATATGTTGACTTTCCGTTAACTTCTGGACCAAACAGCAGCTCAGGGGTATCATCTAAAACGTTTACATCATCCCTTACCTCTGGTAGTTGAAGTGACCTTTTAATTTGTTGCCTATATGCATCATGTTTGGCAAGTTATGAGAGGGGAATGGATATCTTGAGTTTCCCAATCTCTGCTTCTAAACTGAAAGGTTTTTCCAATGAGTTCTTGGCGTTGAAAGTGGTAGATTTCTCTTTTTCAGGCATACTCTCTATGTTTTCTTTTGGAATGTCAATGTTATGATGAATGACAGCTTGTGGTATTTCTGCTTTGGGAGGATTTTTTAGAGTGCTGTTCAGATTTTCTTTTGGGGAGGAAGGAGGTAGAGGCCGATCAATAGGAGGCTGTGTGTCTGTTATATCCTCCACAGTTACCTGATGTGGGTTTGGGGCAGAGCTATCAGCTAGTTGAGTTATGGTGTCATTTCCTTTAATTTTATTGGGCCGTTTGCTATATTTTGTTCTGCTAGATGCAGGGACATCAATGGTCCTTGTTCTCAATTTGTATTGTTTTTGTACCTCGTACACAACAGTATCATAGCCTTGTTTGAAATCAAAAGACTCTCTCAACTTGGTGTGAAATTTTTTTACATCAGGGTATTCTCGGTCCTCTTCAGTAAGAAAGATTTGTTGTTCATTTTCCGAATCTATCAGGTTCATATGAGTCCCATCTGTGGGCTCACTGGAGGTAGATAACTCCACATAGTTTTCTTGGAAAGGAGGCCTAATATCGTGGTCGGGACTGGCCCTTCCAGCGTTTGTGTTTTGAGTTTTTCTGAAGTTCGGGTTCCTTATGGCATTGGGCTGTTGGCCTTCCCATGAAGTTTTCCTCTCAACATTGTCTACTCTGTCTCCCAACCTGTGGATGCCACTGATAATAGCATCTAACTTCTGATTGAAGGCTGAGGGTTCTTCCTTAAAGATGGTTCTTCTCTCAGTTCTGGCTCTGTTTCTTTTAGCAATTAGATTTGCCTCCACACTGACAGCAACATCTTGCATTTATGCAAGGCTTTGAGGGGCTCTTTCCCTTAACTGATATGCCATCTCAGCATCAAATCCATCAGGGAATTTGTAAAAAGCGAGATCAAGTGGAGGTCTTAAATTTTGTGGTATTGCGTTGTAAACATTATTAAACCTTGCACAGTAATCCAAAACCGTTTCCTCAGGTCCTCTTTTGATAGTATCATACTCAGATAGTATGTGTAGGGGGTCTTTATTTTTATCCCATCTGTTAATAAATGTATGGTATAAGGCTTCAGGGTTTAATATGGAATTGGGTGTAAGTTCCCTAAACCAGGTTCTGACATCACCGATCAAACTTTGGACAAAAATCTTCATTCTCACACTGTCATCATCAATTTCATAACTCTCGAAGTAATCCTGCATTTTCTTTGTATGTTGTAGGGCGGTGTAGGAGTTTGTGCCATCAAAATATGTAATTTTTGTCTGGTAGTCCTGAGGCATAGCCCCGAGATTAGTAGGCAGCTGTAAGGGCGCGTTTCTATTAGCCATGTTAATGGGGATAAGCGGAAAAACTGGGACAACTGGGATAACAGGAACAACCGGGGTAGAAGGAGTGGTAGTGGTAGTAGGGCTATAGGATGGAGGTGTAGAAGAGCTGCTTGGAGAAGGGGGTGATGAACTAGGGGAACTTGGGGTTGACCGAAATAGAACTTTGACAGGGGTTGGAGCACCACTTGGCTGAACTATTTCAGGACTCGCAGCAGTTGGATCTTCTTGTTGCTTTTGTTTTCTAATGATCTTAGGGATTAAATACGGATTTTCAAAAACAGCTGGGCGATTAGGATCAAGGTTTGATCGTGTATGACGCGTTTTCTTTTTAGGAGCCAGCTTCTAATCTATATTTTTTTTTTTGGGAAATTTTTCTGAAAGCACAGGTTGACCGAGACTTTCAAGGGTCGGTTTCTTCCCCTGTGGAGCTGCAGACTGGTTTAGTGAGATTATCTGAGGAAGTCCACAGCGGAGTCACCATTATGTTATCACTCAGGTTTTCCCTAAGCTCCTGTAGGGATACGGCTGAGGTAATCACAAACCAATCTTTGGACTGCAGGTTCTAGCCCACCTGCAATCAAAGAGGGCTCTCTCTTTATGATTTAATTTTGTTGATGAATATTTTAGGCTAGTTGTCAGGTTCAGGGGTTTTGACTTTTTGTTTGGATGGAAGATGTGAGCCAAGTAGAAAATTTCAAGCAGAGAGGCAAGGTAAGGTGTGATAAGTTTCAAACCATTGGGCATGGAGTCATGGATTACAGCTTGCTGTCGCGTTTTCTTGGTCACAAGAGGATTATGGAGCGGGATAGCCACACATGAGACAATTATCAATTTGCTGAAAGGATGGAATGATGGTCAAGGATGAAAGGCAACTAAGAGTCTTTCATTAAAACTGACAGGGAGGGGAAGTGAATGAATGATTATCTAGGAGCAGTTAAGAATTCCTAAAATATCATTCATATGTGAAAGAAACAACGTAAACAAGATCATTTAAGTATGCATGTTCATAACTATTCCTGATGAAAACATGAAAAATTGTAGAAATTGAGCCTAAGGTGCAGTTAAGCAAATCCTAAACTATTCTTCTTTTCTGCAATTTAGAGGGCGGATTTATGATAAAACAAACATAAAATCTAACAGAGTTAATAAACACTTATTGAACCATGTAGAAGCACAGGAATTCCACAATCACTCAGCTAATTAAACACAGCAGGCAGTTTCAGAATCCATGCTTTCAGCAGTCTTTGATTATAGAAAGCATCACAATTACAGTGCGAGTCTCTGCTTGAGAGAAATATCAGAATCATAAAGATCAAGCTACTGATCCACCAACCAACCCCTACTCCATCTTTCAGGGTAGTATATATAAGAAAAATATCTAAAATCATTTATTACAACTGACCTAAACAGGTCTGCAGGAAAAAGCTTTTTCTAAAAACCTAATTGTTGCTGGAATTAAATGCAAGTAAGTCCTTTGGGATGCGCTAGAGGTAGCTGAATCAAGTTGAGTTGATGAGGTGTCTTGTGTGACTTGGTGTGGTGATTCTGTCATAACTGTGCATTGAGTTTTGGTCCACTGATCTTCTGTGAGTTTAATGTGCAGTCATTTGTGCTGGTGAGCCTTCAATACGTCTTCAATTACTTCTTCACTTTCAGAGCTTTCATTTTAATGTTGGATTTTCCTCGAGCCCTGAGAAAATCTCCTATGATACACTTTGTCGCTACATTGATGGTCTTCGCCGCTTCCTGATACTCTTTGACGTGCCTTCTGTCTGCATATTTGGTCTGATACTCTTTAATCTCTGTTCCTGGTCTCTGTCTGTCTTCAAATTTGTTTAATTTGGAAAAATCGGGCAATTTCGGGCTTTTTCGGTGAAGAAAGGGCCAAGGAATCAAAATATTCCGTAAATATTCCCCAATATCGAAAACTGCCTCCGTTTCTCATTTCGGAGCTCTGAAGCTCGACTTTCGCGCTTGCGCAAATTTCTGTTTTTTGGCTGCTAACATCAGCTGTACGGCGGATGATGTCAGCATGCTGACATCAGCAGTGGGGTCCTCTGGTATGCATATGATGTCATCATGCTGACATCATCAAGGTGACATGGCAGTACGGTGGGGTGACGTGGCAGAGACACGTGGCAGGGTGACGTGGGTAGGGCGCAGGCAGTGTGAGGTGATGTGGCGGCGACGTGGCAGGGTGAGGTGGCGCTCCTGTTACGTGAGGGAAGGGTGGTTTTGCCTGTGCATCAGACCGCATTTGGTATGGAGGTGGTTTCTGTCAGGGGTGGCCCGATGCAATGGGAGGCTGCCACCTGTCCCGGTGTACGACGATAAAACCGTTAGACATCGGGTGGTAACCTACCACCACAATAGGGCGCCCGATGTGAACAAGGGCCGTCGAATCTGGGGGGGGCGATCCGATGGTGGATGGGAAAGGGAGATGCGCAGAGTTTAAAAAAGGAGCGCGCGCGTTAAAGGTTTAATTTTTCGCAGTGCTGTGGGTTTTGAACTTTAGGAAATGGGTTAGATGTGTTTTGGCGCATTGGAAATTTATTAAACAAACGTTAATAATTTCCAAAAAGAAATGCGCGGGGAGGGTTTTTTGCATTTGGAAAGGATTTTCTTAGTGTTTTGGAAGGGGTCCAAACACCTAGGAATGGAAATTTATGTAGAAGGAGGGTTCTTACTAAAGTCCAGGTGACTTAGTAATTCCCAGAGAAGTACTTATGGTTATATTTCAACCAGGGGGAGGGGATATTTACATAAGGGGATTATTTACATAGTTTTAGTAGGGGGATGGGGAGATATATAGGGAGTTAAATAATAATGTCAGTAGTTAATATGGAGATGACAAGAAAGCGCTAAGTTTCAGAGAATTTAGGCTTCAAAGGGGAGATAGAACTTTATAGAGAAAGTATGGACCCTCCTTGAGTGAAGCAGAACTTCACCAAGGCTAAGGGCATGGAAAATGATAAAACTAAGAGATATCAAGCATATCTTGACCTCTTTTTGGGGAAATTAGTCAATGATTTGGAGAAGAGAAAGAAAGGGAAGTTAGTTATGCCTGATTTGAGCTCATCCACATGAAACTACCTGATGACTGTGACCTGAGTAGAGATGATACTTTAAAAACATAGAATTGATCAGAGATCAAGATTCTGCAA
>APFE031594665.1:4920-52934 GCA_000404065.3 Pinus taeda | reverse complement strand
CATTACAAGATATGGTCGGATTCATTTCCTCTTTATCTAGGCTTTGTTCTTGGAGTATGTCCTCTTCTTTTGAACCTTCTTGCTCCTTTTCTTCTTCCTCTTCACAATCTATGTAGAATAATTTCTTCTCAGCACACTTATGACCTTTAGTGTATTTGCTATCACAACTGTAACAAAGCCCTTTTGTTCTTTTTTCTTCCAATTGTTGTGATGTCAACCTTATAGGTTGTGGAAGACTAGGGGCCACAACACTTCCCTCTTTATAGTTGTGAGTGGTATGCTTCCTGGTTACCATAATTTTGCTTTCCATTTTTCTTGCTAACCTGAATGCCTTCTCTAATGAATCAGGTTCCCAAAGGCGAACATCATGTTGGATGTTATCCTTTAAAGAGCTTATGAACACATCAATCCTATGCTCCTCTGAAATATCTTTTACCCTTATGTTCAATTTTTGGAACTCCTCAATGTGTTCCATTATTGAACCCTTTTGTTTGAGACTTATCAATTGACTAAAAACAGTGTTGTTTTTTGTATCCTCATAATGTGCTATCAATTCTTCCGTAAAAATTGCCCAAGTGATAAATTTTTTGCGAGATCAAAGCCATTGATACCATACAAGCTGATTTGGTTCCAAATATAAAGTTGCAATACGTACCTTTTGTGTGTTTTGCACATTATTGAGATCGAAAAATTGCTCCATCTGTAATATCCATGTTGCGGGATCCTCGCCATCAAACTTCCTCATATAGATTTTTTGAATATGGTGGGTCTTCGATCCAACATTACTCTATGAAATCATGATTAAAATTTCTTTTGTTCGCATCATGAGTTTCCTTTACTACCCTTTCACCATTAGTAAGTATTTCTTGTAGAAAATTTGTCAAATATGTCTTCAAATCTGCCATGTCTGTCTTCAAATCTGTCTTCAAATCTATCTTCAAATCTTCCATATTGGCTTCCATGCCATTCATCTAAGCTTCCACGCCCTTTATCTTAGATTCCACGCCATTTATTCTAGCTTCTGTTAGCTTTTGTGAGAGTCACATTTACTGAACTTGGCCTTGTAATTTTGATATATCATGTAGCATTTCTTCCTCTTCTTCATGAGTCATGTTAGAACTTTCAGGTTGTACTAGGTGTTTTCATTTTCTTTCCTTGGGGCATCAGTTACCAATAATAATGCTCTACTATTCCCTCTAAATTCCTTCAAAATAATTTTTCAAACCAAGCTTAAGCAAAAATTTAAAAAAATCTACAGACCTTTTTTCACTTTGTAGGAGCTCGATATTGCCTCTGATGTATCTATATAATTTCGAGTCATCCAATTCTGAGATTGCAACCTGTCGTAGCGCTATGTGTCCTCTTTCCAATTCAACTAGTCTGATCCAAATTGGATTCTCCAAGGAAGAGTTATGCCAAATCTCCCACAGTGACCTGATTATAGACTAGTTCAGTAGAGCGAACTTGTACGATGTGCCACGTGTCCCTGTTTCAACCTTTGGCTCTAAACAATATATACAAGAAATTACAGTTTGTCCTCTTTCTATACCCTCTCATGAAATTTCAATCTAATGTTCAGAGAGAAAGTTATGACGATTTTCCCCAGGTCACCTATTTGGAATGTAATTCAGGAGTCTGCAAAAATACCAACTTCCTTAGATCATGTCTCCACAAATATAGAGTTACAATATTTTAAATTTAGACCTAAGGTTTAGTACGATTTTGTCTCAAATGGGTTTTTGTTTTCAATTCTAAAACGTCACAGAAAAAAGGTTATAGTGAAAATTCCATGATGACCTATTTGGAGCAGTAGAACCCTAGAATCCAAAGCTTTGATACCAAATGTTATGAAACCAGCTCACAAAAAGATAGAAAAGATAGATAAGTGCCTTAGAATTTAGCCTCTTCGATGGGGCAACCTCCTTTAGATTACACAAATGAATGATTTTTTGATGATTCAAATGATAAAACCTCCTTTCTATATATAGGAGTCTAAGGATTCACAATATAACCCAACCGACTTAACAATAATAATTTAAAGGCACAAAAATAACAATAGAGGGATTCTATGGGGCACAGTAATAAAAATATGGGGACAATAGGGCACAAGAATATTAATAAGGAATACAACTACAATAGTAATGGGGTAATCACTAGTATTATAGGGACCTAACAAAAGTTGAGACAATTAAGACCATGAGTCTGTTACAACCTTTATCTAGTCCAACACAGTGTGGGAAGGAGGTCTCCACAAATTTTGTGACATGTTTACCCAAGTATGAAGGAAAGAGTTTCATAATGGTGGTAGTTGATAGACTTACAAAGTATTCAATCTTGTGTACATTATCTCACCCTTTTGAATCTAATATAGTTGCTACAACATTTATGGAAACAATTCAAAATATTCATGGAATCCCAAAGGTTATAGTAAGTGAGAGAGATCCCATTTTCACTAGAAAGGACATAATTATTTTGTTGTGTAGGTACTCAATTATTGGATAGCTTATCTAATCATCCTCAATCTGATGGGAAAACTGAGATAGTGGAGAAGGTTCGAAAGAATATCTTCATTTCTTTGTATTTTACAAACAAACACAATGTGTCAAGTGGTTACCTCTAGTTGAATGGTGGAATGACACCTCCTTCCATACTACAAGAAAAATGACCCCATTTATGGCCCATTATGGATATCATCCACCATCCATCACATCATCTTTAAGAGAAAATTCTAAGGTTCAAGTAGTGGAATATCACATCGAGCATCAACAACAAGTTCTCCAACTATTAAAGGATAGCCTCACTATGGCACAAAATCGAATGAAACAATAGGAAGATCAACATTGTAGTGAAAGAAGCTTTGATGTAGGTTACTAGGTATTTTTACGGATACAACAATACAAACAAATGTATCTCAAGAAAGCTAAGAAGGACAATAAATTATCACCCAAGTGCTACAATCCATAAAACATGTTGCAAAAGATTAGTACTGTGGCATACATATTGGAGTTGCCTGGTTATCCATGACAAGATTCTAGTTCAAACAATGTTGCCAGAACATGATGAAGAAGAAAAAATCATATTTGAGCCTAAAGTAGTCATGGGAACAAGAACTCGACAAATATGAAATCGACCAATATCAAAGTATCTCATTAAGTGGAAGAGCTTACCCATTGAATATTCCACATGGGAGGAAGAGAAGTTTATACAAAAGAATCCAGAACTACTCAAGTGTTGAGGAAAACACTTCTCTGAAGGAGAGAGGCATGTTAGGTGCCTATAATATTATCTTAACCCCATTATTGTTATTGTTAGTGTACCCCCCTTATTTTTATTGTTGTGCCCATGTAGCCCCCATATTACTATTGCGGTGCCCCATAAAATCCCAGTATTGTTATTTTTGTTCAATTACATTATTATTGTTATGTAGGCTCTAATTATAATGTGACCCCTTAGACTCCTATATATAAAATTGAGTTTTTTTTTTTCTTTAATTTGTGTCATCTAATAATTTTTCATTTATGTAATTTAAACGAGGTTACCCCGTCGAAGAGGATACTTCTTAAGTTTTTGATTTATCTTTTTCTGATCTACTTGCATAACATTGTGATAATGTATTTTGTCTTTTGGGATTTATGTTGTGTCAATATTAAAGTATGTAGAAGGAATGTTTCACTATGTTCAAGAATAGTGGGTCCCTAGTATTTATAGTGAGTTGAATGTTGTTATAGAGACAAAGTACCCTATTTGGGATTCTGGAAAAAACCCTCTTAGGTTGTTGTTCAATTTCCAAATTTGTAATAGTGTTACAAACTTAGGTGAAGGAAGCTAGGCAAATCATATATTGTGTCGAGGAGAAATCCAGAGGCCATGGAGTGTTGATCTTGGTAAGAGTAAGGCCATTTCATATTCATTGAAATAGAAATAAAAAAATTTAACATGATTTCATAACGATCGAACAACAAATTGGAAAATAGGTGCTACGAAATCATTTCATACCAACTGATAAAAAAATTTTAATTTTGAAAGGGTGTGTGTTGGTTTGAAATCCTCTTTTGGCCTAATTTTGTATTTCCTAGTTGTGTGGGTATTTTTATTGTTGGGAAATGAATGTGACAGCAGGTCAAATCCATTGTTATATGCGTATAAACATGATGGATTAAAACATTGGGATGAGTGCTTAAATGAGTGTGTCAAAATGGTATTACAGTGATACATTAATTGTTAATTTGAAGCATATGTAATTGGGTTTATGAAATGAGGTGAGAGAAAGAATGGAGGGCGAGAGAAAAATCTTTCATGGAATTTATCATAGTAAATTCATATTCTTATATTGAATGCATATGTTAAATGTCTTGAAATATTGTTGGATTGGATGTAAATTTAGAGCTATATGTGGAGTAGATTGGGGATATTGGTGTTGGGATGAACTCGTGTGCCATGAAGTGCTATGAGAGCCACATAAATCTTTTTAGTTTGACAATTCTCAGAGGATAAACCAAAATATTTTAAGGAAGATAATTATGCACCAAAAACATGATGATAATATGAAAGAAAAGATGCAAGTAAACTTCGGAGTTCATAGCAGAGGCGTGCAAGAAAACCAAAATTATAAATATGATTGTGTTAAATTTGTTTTTATTTTCAATTTGTGGTGAATTTTGAAACCATCAATTGCATGGTTGGAGTTCTAAAGTTTGAAGAAAATAATAGAGCAACGAAATGACAAGGGAAAGGACCAACTATGACATAAAGTTTGGAATGAAGGAAGATTCACCTCATGAGCATATGGTCAGGAGACCATGAATCTTTTTCACTTTGGGATTTTGATGCAAGTGCATAGGCCAAGCACAAAATTTTATGAACTTGGACCAGATCTTACCCATGTTAAGGGATGGTCACATGGTGGTGCTAGGAGAAATTCTTAAATATTTTGTTAAGAAGTTGTAAATATTTACATTTAGGAGTGAAACATGATTTTTAATAAATAAGTTGAAGTTATTTTCTATTGTAAAAGAAAAAAATAGTTTTTAGTTCCCCTATTTTGTGGATAAGGGGATATGATTCACATTTTCTGATGCTTGGTTGTCATAGGCAATTTCTTTTGGGAAACAATAAGAAAAGAGTGTTTGGGAAGCTCCTTAGGTGAGGAGAACCTCTAGAATGGAGGAGAATAAGTGGGAAGGAGAATAGAGGAACCTCCTATTTCTCTATGTAACTACATTTCAAAAGTTTCATACCCGCTTATACCTTCAATATGTGTGAATTGGAAGATATTTATGTGTGAATGGCATAAATGAATATAAATTTTGGATTGTAAGTTGTGTGTTTGCTAAATGGGTAAGACTGAGTCAAATTTGTATGATTCACCATTCTGATTTCTACTTGTGAACTCCTTGTTTCTATTCCTATGCATTCGTTCATTTGAATACTTGTAATTTTCAAAGTCTCTAACTTGTTGAACTAGTTTTCATTAAAAATATGAGCATTGTTTCTTCAATCGTTTTGGTAATCTATTTGTATTTTTGGAATCTTACTGTATCAATATTAAAGTACGTAGAATGAATGTGTTGTTTTGTTCTATAATAGTGGTTCCCCAATATTTTCATTAATTTGAGTGTTGTTACAGGGGCAGAGTACCCTATTTGGAATTTTCGAAAAGAAAAATCACCCTTAGACTGGTTTTCGATTGTTAAATTTGTGATAGTGTTACAAACTCATGTGAAGGAAGGTAAGTAAATCATATATTGTGTGGAGGAGAAAGACAAAGACAATGGAGAGTCGATCTTGGAAAGAGTCAGGTCATTTCATCTTTCTTGAAATTGCAATACAAAATTTTAATGAGCACTATGAAATTATTTTGTAATGACAAAGCAATAAATTGCAAAATTGACACTACAAAATCATCTCGTAGTGATCCATAAAAAAAAAAAAAATTGGAAGGCTACGTGTCGGTCTAAAATCCTCCTTTGGCCTACTTCCATATTGCCTGGTTGTTTGGGTATTTTTATTGTTGGGAATTGAGTGTGACAAAGGGCTAAATTGATTGTTATATGGGTAGAAACATCAAGGATTAAAATAGTGGGACAATAACTTAAATGAGCGCGCCAAAGAAATATTATTTTGCATACATTATTTGTCTACTTGAAGTGTATGTAATTGGACTTACAAAACGAGGTGAGATAAGGAGTGGAGTGTGAGAGAAAAATATCTCATGGAATTTATCATCATAAATTCATATTCTTATATTGAATACATATGCTAAAGGTTTCCTGAAATATTGTTGGATTGGATGTAAATTCAAAGCTATATGTGGAGTAGATTGGGGATATTGGTGTCAGGTTGAACTCATGTGCCATCATGTGGTGGAAAAGCCACATAAATATATTTATTTTGACAACTCTGAGAGGAGGAATAGAAATGATTTAAAGAAGTTGAGTATGCACCAAAAAATGGATGGAAATATGAATTAAAGGAAACCAGTAAAGTTCAAAGTTTGCAACAAAATCATGGACAAGAATCAAAATTGGAAATATGGCTGAGATAAATTTGATTTTGTTTTCAATTTGTGGTAAATTTTGAAACTCACAATTGCATGGTTAAAGTTATGAATTTTGAATAAAATAGTAGAGAAGCAACATGAGAAGGAGAAGGACCAACTACAACACAAAGTTTGGGATTGAGGAAGATTCACTTCATCAGCACATTGTTAATGGACCATGAATCTTTTTCACCATGGGAGTATGATTTTGGAGCATAGTCCACTCACAAAGATTGATGAAGTTGGACCAAAGCTATCCTTGTAATGGGATGGTCACATGGTGATGATGGGATAATTTTTTAAATATTTTGTTAAGAAATAGTAAATATTTACATTTAGGAGTGAAATTTGATTTTTCAGAAATAAGTTGGAGAAGTTATTTTCTATCTTTAAAGAAAAAAAATAGCTTTCATTTCCCTTATTTTTTGGATAAGGGGATATGATTCACATTTTGTGACTCTACATTGTCATAGGCAGTTTATTTTGGGAAATAATAAGAGGAGAGTGTGTGGGAAGTTCCTTAGACGAGGAGAAGCTCTATAAGAGAGGAGAAGAAGTGTGAAGGAGAAGAGTGTAGGATAAGAGAGGAACCCATTGTTTCTCTGTGTAACTATAGTTCAGAAGTTTCAAACCCACCTATACCTTCAATTTGTGTGAACTGGAATGTATTTCTATGTGAATGGCATAAATGAAAATAAATTTTGGACTATATGTTGTGTGCTTTCTAAATGCTAGATATTGAATCAAGTTATTATTTTAAAAGAAAACAATTTTTGCCTTTGAACTCCTGGTTTCTATTCCTATGCATTTTTCATTCGAATATTGGTCATTTAGAAAATATCTAGCTTGTTAAAATTATTGAAATTAAAAATTTGAACATTATGGCTTCAGTCGTTGTGATAATCTATTTACCTTTTGGGATTCTTGTTGTGTCATTCTTAAAGTATGTATAAGGAATCTATTGTCTTGTTCTGCTATAGTGGTTCCTTGGTATTTAAAACTATTTGAGTGGTGATACAGAGACAAAGTATGTTGTTTGGATATCTAGAAACAAAAAAACCCTCTTTGTCTGGTTTTCGATTGCCAAATTTGTAATAGTGTTGAAAACAAAGGTGAAGGAAGGTACATAAACCATATATTATGTGGCAGACCAAGCCATAGGTTGTGGAGTGTTGATCTTAGAAATATTCACGTTGTTTCATCTTCCTCAAAACTACAATACATAATTTTAAAAGGTTCTACAAAATCATTTCATATCGAATGATAAAAAAATTTAAATTTTGAAAGGTTTTGTGTCTATCTAAAATCCCCTTTTAGCCTACCTCCATATTACCCAGTTGTGTGGGTATTTTTATTTTTGGAAATTGAATGTGACAAAGGGTCAAATCCATTATTATATGGGTATAAACATGAAGTATTAAAACATTGGGACATGTGCTTAAATGAGTTTGTCAAAGCTTTATTATATTGCATACATCATTTGTTACGTTGAAGCATATGTAATTGGATTTAGGAAATGTGGTGAGATAAAGAGTGGAGCGTGAGAGAAAAATATCTCACATAGTTTATCACATTAAATTCATATTCTTATATTGAATGCATATTTTAAATGTTCCCTAAAATATTGTTGGATTGGATTGGATGTAAATTAGGTGCTATGTGGGGGGTTAGATTGGGGATATTGGCACTAGGGTGAACTCATGTGCCATCAAGTGGTATCAGAGACACAAAAATATCTTTATTTTGACAGCTATCGGATGAGGAATTGAAAGCTTTTAAATAAGATGAGTCATCACCAAAAACATGATGGAAATCAAAAAGAAAGGAAGGAAGTAAAGTTCATGCTTCACAGTAGAAGTATGGATTCGAATCATAATTTAAAATCAGATTAAGGACAACTTGGTTTTGTTTTCAATTTGTGGTGAATTTTGAAAATAGATATTCAAAGTTTGAAGAAAACAATAGAGAAATGACATGACAAGGAGAAGGACCAATTTTGACATAATGTTTGGGATCAAGGAAGATTCACTTCATCAACACATGGTTAGGAGATCATAATTTGTTTTCACCTTCGGAGTCTGATGTAAGCATATAGGTTGAGCACAAAATTTGATAAAGTTGGACTGGACGTTACCCATGTGATGGGATGGTCACATGGTGATGTTGGGAGAAATTTTTAAATATTTTGTTAAGGAATTCTAAATATTTACATTTTGGAGTGAGTTTTTAATTTTTAGAAATAAGTTGGAGATGTAGTCAAGTCATGGAGATCAAAAGGCAGGCGAGCAAGTGACAGTTAAAGAGCTAGTTTAATATCTCGATTTTGGCAATAAAAGCACTAGTCAATTTTGATTTCAAGACTTGTCGAAGACATTGTTATGCAATTTTTTGCTTGAATAATGAGAATGAGAAATTCCTTAATCCAGCATTGAGTTTACTCAGAGGGATGAATCTCTTGGGTTAGGGTCCAACCCTAGTAGAAAAGTCTCCTCTTCTTGTATTTGTATGCTTAGATTGAATTCATGGATTAATGGTTGAATTGTTTTTAGAATTATTTCACTGCAAGTAGTGTAGATTTGATTAGTTTTCTTATTAGTTTCATTCCATTTTTTCTTTACTTCAGTGGTAGTTTAGAAGAGATAAAGGAACACAAAAAAGTTTCAAATAGGTTGTTTTGGCCTCACCCCTTCCTTCATGAATCATTGTTTTAGGAACGGACTCCCATGTAGCCTCAAAAAGACATAATTCTACTTTCTCATGGAATTTAGAGTTTTCTATACTAGGCCAACATTTGATCAGTTTGCAAGAGTAGGATTTAGTTATCATTTCTTCCATCTTCAGTCTTATAGTAGATCTCATCAGTGTTCCATATTATTCTACAAGTTCTCCTCATGCATGAAGTAGGCAGCTAGCTCATGAAATTTTGTTTTCCTTAGATAATTGAAATTCTTCCTGTTTACATGATTTTGGGGTAAATTTCAATGTTTGATGTAGTGCATGTGTTTCATAAACACAAATATATTTCATAGTCAGTAATCTCATTCCAACTTAATGCATCCATGATCATTGTTTTCTTTCACTAAAACCCTCACTAATTTCACCATTTCACAAGGAAACGTCTCCAAGCTTGTTGAGCAAATCCAACCATCTCCCAAACTTGGTTTTGAGTTCTAAAGTAGTCCTAGGAACTACCTTGCTTCATTCCGTCCACCAACCACATTCCCTCAGCTTTCCATAATCTTCAACACCCATTCTTTTACTCTCGGCTGTATCCTATAGAAATACAAGGGATCCTATAGGTTTTCAGGACATCCTGTAGAATGCATTAGGACATCCTATAGGTTTTCCTGTAGTGGCTTGTTTTGAGGCCAAATTGAGTAAAACAACCTATAGGAATCTAGCAAAGGACCCCTACTTGTCTTCCCAACCTTCTAACGATTCACCATCGCCCCTAAGCTATATGCCACATCACCAAAATAGATTATCTGTCATACTTTCACAAAAAAAGACAAAAAAGAGAAGCTAATTTATTTTAGTCACTTTCACAACAATAGAGTGTTTGATTCTTTGAATTTGCATGCTTAGTACAGTAGGATTGAATACATAATAAATCAACATTATTTTGAAGCATAGCCTCTTAGTAGTTAGTTAGAAAATGGTGTGTTTTAGCATTTGATTTCAGTCTTTTTCCTTGGTGTAGTAGACAAGCTTTCTCTTAGAGTATATTTCTCTTTTCCTCATTGGTAAACAAGCTTCTTCTGAATCCATAGAAGTTTGCTTAGAAAAACCTTAGTGGTCTATCGCTAGCTTAGCAGTGACAAAGAGCAGACCCATCACATATACTTGTGCATACAACACTGTCACCTTCAAGTTTGTATGATCCCTGGGTTGATAAAGTAAATTCGGTAGTCCCACAAGTTGAAGGATTCTAGTTTTAATACTGGTGCTCATCACTTTTTGGCACCGTTGGCGGGGAGATGTCTGAGTATTATGTGATTACTACTTTCTTTCTTCCATTTATTGTCTCTGATATTCTGCTATTAGTTTCATTTCTACAAAAATAATTTAGTTTTCTTTCTTCTACATTATTCATTCCCTGATTTCCTTTCCATTTTGCAAGTAAGATTTTTTTGAAGCAATTAGTTTTCATTCAATCTGCAACTTCAATTTAGAAATTATTTTCAAATCTTGAAAAAAAACACAAAAAAACAAAAACGCTTCTTTCATGCGTCGTAGGAATAGGGATAACTTAGGGAAATTTGTGCCAAATACCCCCATTGCTTCAAACAGACAACCTTCCCTCATCTTCGGTGGCTGTGAATTGGAGGAACCCTTAGGTGAACAACCAGAGATATTTGAAGATCCTACAGGGGAGAAGAAGAAGAAGAACCCATTCCAACTGACCCAATGGATGAAAATAGAAATGACAGAGGAAATAATGAAGGAGTTGAGGGTGCCTTTCCCATCATGGAAACTAATGGGGATACCAAGATGAAGAATATAAGCCCCTATGCCCTTCCTCATTTCCATGCCCTAACCTCAAAAGATCCAAACACTTTCTTGTTTGATTTTGATGTCATATGTAGAACCTATGATTACACTAATGATGAGAAGAGGTTGAAACTATTCCCATCCACTCTCAAGGATGAAACTTTGCATTGGTTCATGGATTTATCTGGGGATATCATCACAACCTAGGTTCAGATGCAACAAGCCTTCAACAACAAGTATCGAGACTATTGTAGGTCAAAAGAAACTAAGGAAGAAATTTTTAGGATGACCATAGGGCATAATGAATCCCTATTGGATTATGAAGAAAGATTCCAGCTTAGCTACAAAAGGGCCAGGTGAACACTTGACCATGAGTCACTAAAGCTATTCTTTCTTAGAGGGCTAAGAGAAGATCTTCTGTATATCCTAAACTTGCTAGCATGATGGGATGTCTACCAAATACCCTACGAAGATATCAAGACTCTCTTTAGAAACCATTCTAGGGCAGCTAGGAAAAAGGGTAGGGGTAGTAAACCTATGGTCAGTAAATCCTCTTCCAATACATCCATCAAGGGTAAAATTGGAAACATTCTAGAAGATTTCAAGAGTGATATGTTGCAAACCTTTGCCCTAAAGATCGACACTAACCACATTAAGAGAAAATAGGAGGAAGCAGAGAGAGTCTTAGCCATTTTTTCCCCTAGATGCTCAAGGAGGCACCTTAGGAATGAATGTCCATTAAACTTGATTGAAGTCTTCTCAGTCTATGAAGAAAAACACTCCACAGACAAGTGCCCTTCCCTACCTGGACTAAAAGTTGTATATCAGGGAGCTGAAGGGGTGACTGAATAGCTATGCTACATAAATCAAAGGAGACCTCATGGGCCTCGACCATACCAACAAGGCACGCTTGGGTCATCCCATGCATATTACAATCCCAACCAAACCAAATCCATTCCCTCTTGGGGCCCCCCTACTCATCCTTCCTAATCTACACCTCCTCCTTGGTCCTTTGCACCTCAATATCATTCCCATTTGACTAGTTTGCAACAGTTCTCTGTTTTCTATAGGATTCCCTGTAAATTTGCAGGATTCCCTAGAAACCACAATGACTTCAGAATCCTAAAGGAAGCAACCCTAGTTAAAGGGGATGACCTTCACATGTCAAAAAATAAATTCTTACTTCACCAACTCATCACCATACCTCTCTCTACCATGATCACCCCTGAATTCATCAAAAAATTCAATTTCAAAAAAAAAAAGTCAGTTAATAGAATAGAGAAAAGAGGATGAAGACAGAGAGCAAGGGGACAACACATGAATGCTATTTTCCTCATTAACAAATCCCTAGACCCCTTCTCTTCCCATTCCAACCATCCTCAAGTTGCAATAGTAGAAAATGATTAAGAATTTTAAGGGAGACGCAAATACAGGACATCTTGTAGTAGAACCTATAACAGTCTATCCCACAAAACAAAAATCATAGGTTGCAGTCAGCTTCAAGCATGGAAGATCCATAGGTATAAGAAGCTCCTCCAGAGCCTAGCAGCAACATCAGGATCATCATCCTTAACACCAGGTACCTGTACATCAGAGAATATTATCAAAGGACAATAAAAAAAGAAGGAAAAAAGCACATGCAACCAACACACAACAAAGAATTCATTCTGCAATAGACAACATCAAGGCATCATGACCATAGGTAAGTATCTCACTTCCGCTCTCCTGTTAGCATAATGTGATCAAAATATGTAAAATTTGTGAAAGATTTGGTTTATAAGTGAAAGGTGGCTGGTTAACTTGGCCACCTTCGCTCAGTCAACGAGGCGAAAGTAGTTAGTCCTTACACACGTGGGAGCAGTGAAGTCAAGGAAAAGAAAGATGAGGTCAAAAGTAGTTAAGCTACAGATACCAAAAGTGGGAGTTGATTACGAGGTGAGGAGAATGATGATGCGATATTGGGACCAATGGTCCAAAAATAGATACTCGTACCTTGGTTGTCAGCACACCACCTCACTCAAATCACCTGTATGAGGAGATAAATGTTGATCCCCATGCATATAAGCATTCACATTCTTGACGCTCCACAGTAGAAAAGTCACTCTTGGCCCTAAAGTAGTTTATAGGAAAGGAAAATCTTACCTTTTTCCTGCGTAGGACCACCTATAGGATCACACAGGAAA
Organism: Pinus taeda; assembly: GCA_000404065.3. NCBI lineage: Eukaryota > Viridiplantae > Streptophyta > Pinopsida > Pinales > Pinaceae > Pinus > Pinus taeda. The sequence continues at coordinate 39,722 of APFE031594665.1, read as the reverse complement.
TCCTACAGGATCCTATAGAAAATCTTACAAGATGGAGTCCAACACCTACAATATTTGTAGTGAGAAGTTTCACAGGGAGAAAAACATGGGTTGTCTTCATCAAGTAGTGACATGGAGTTTGGCTCTACATTTCCCCACATTTTTCCAAGTGAAAGGAACATAAGAAAAAACTTATAGTTTGTTGAAAGTAATTGTAGCATAATGGAATTGCATACAGAAAATTTTCATTTAAGTTTCGTCATTCATTAAATTTGGTAGCACACCTATACAACCATCCATCCAGTAGAGAAAATGACATGGCAATCTAATAAAATGGATCCCATCAACACAATGAGGATTCATCAACACCCTCTTGTGCTAGAGATATTCACAAGGACTAATTGGATGGGTTTCTTTGAAAAATTGAGGGGGTATGATGATGAAGTAGACACAAATTTTTCTCTCTTCCTCATTCCACTAACTAGGACCAATGCCAGTATTGTGATGAGAGGCCTCTCCATATATCTCACCGCTGAAATCATGGGAAAAATTACCACAATTCCCTTAGGAGTGCCTTGGAGAAAGGAGGATAAGGGAAATAGCCAAACTGTGAAGAAGAAATTATTTTTAGAAGGAGAGGAGGCCATGGAAAACAAAAATGGAGTGAGAAGAGCAAGCCTACCCTATCATTGGATTGAAATTAGCTACCACCTTATAAAGTATATCTCATGTGAAGGTAGGTACAGTGTGGTATATCGATACCAGTTTAGCCTTCTTCAATAATTAAGGTTTGGAGTAGACACACCTCCTCAAAATTGACACAACATCCCCTACTTCCTTCTTCAATCAGTGAAAGGTATGAGCATGAAGGTGAAGCAAGGAAACCATAAACATCTAGTCCATCATGGGTTAATTATAATTACCATAGGAGATGCACTCCAAAACCTTAGAATCCCTATCACATGGGTAGCTTTCAGAGACATGCAGACAGAGGGAGATATAAAATCCCTTGAATATGACAAGAGCCCCACTGCCAGTGAAAGGGATGAAGAAGACACAAAGGAGGATAAAGGAGAAACTAAAAAAGACAAAGAATAAATAGAGAGGGATGAAGAGGAAATAGATTAGGAAGAAGAGGAAGAAAAAGATAATGAAAGTGGTGAAGATACAGAAGAAGATGCAAAGGAGGAAACTAATTAACAAAGTGAGGAAATAGAGGGAGAATGGAAAAGAGGAGCAAAAATACAAGTAGGAATCAAGTAGGGCATCTCCAAAACCCAATGAGAAAGAAGCAACAACTTCCCTCACTACCCTTAGTACCCCTATCAAACAAAAATGGAAAAGACAAAGACAAACTTCCTTGTAATTTAGAACAAGAAAAAGTATAAGAATAAGGTAGGGAAAACCTCAAACTCCCACCAAGTTTCCTATTGTTATTGAAGACTCACCCAAACAGTAGGAGAAGATGGCTCCTCTTATGAGAACTCAAGGAGAAGGATCACCAAGACAAGCCTCACCCAAGTCTCCAATCACTTATGTTAGAAGTCTTGTCATTAGATCTACCTCCTCCAAAGGAAAATGAATCCTACAAGATACATAGAGCGACCTACAAGAAGCAGAGGAAACCCTACAGGAAACTCTGCTAAACCTATAGGAAACTCAAAAATTGGATAAAAGAGGGAGTATCCAGCAAGAAACAAAGAAGGAGGATCCAAAACTAAGGGAACCTAGTCCTCAACCTAACCTTGACTCCTACTACAAGTTAATGCAGGGGGTAGGGTCATTCCACAAAAAATTTCCATCCCATTATTCTTTGAGCTTGAGAAAGAAAGGGAGAGGACACATAGATGGGTGCATATTTCCAAATCCAAAGGGGTGGAGGACATAGGCCACATGCAGTAAAATGTTGAAGAGATGGGGAGAGAACTGAGTAGCCTAAGGGACAAAGAATCAATAATGAAATCTCAGTTAGAGACAAAAAATGTATGATTAAAAGGATAGCTACAAGAAAGAGAGAATCAATTGGAATCCATGGCAAATCTATCCTTAGAGTCAATCGAGTGTAGGATGCAAGCTAAGTCCTATGCATTATACCTTAAGGAACAATGGCTGAAGTTCCAAATCAAGACTCTAGCATAGAGAGTCACTCTTCCATTCAAGGATTATAGACTGTTCATTGACCTTTGTTATAAAAGCTCATTGGAGGATAGGGCTAAGATGTTTGAGTTCTACCTACATAACTTAGCCTTGATAGATTTGAATGTGTGGGACACTAATTCAAAACTCGGGCACTTACACTTGATGGATTTGGGATTATGGATGAACCATGAGGAAGAAAGGGCTGCTGAAATGAAGAAAATAATGGCAAGGGAAGAAACAAAGTCTCTCATGATAAGAGTTGAGCAGTCTAATCCAATGGATGTCATCATCACACATAACTTGATTCGAAATGACCCTCAACTTGCACCCAGATACCTTGCTACCCAAGAGAAAGAAATTACACACTTAGAGCATATGTTTAGGCTGTCAGGGGATGACAACATGCAAGCTTTCCAAAGGACAGGGAATACCTTTCCCTACAGTTTGAAAATCATAGAGTACCATTCTTCTAAAAGAATGAGAGAAGCACTAAACAAGACACTCATGCACAAGAAAGCTCTCCAAAGACTCAAAGTGAATTGGATTGGCTTGAGACTCAGTCCACCACTGCTCCTAGGGATGCTAGAAGGAAGGAAGGAAGAGGAAGAAAAAAAGTAGTGGGAGGAAATAGAAAGGAAGGAAGGATTCTATGCACAAGAAGAGGAAACTACAATAGGAGCATGGTATGTCAGGGTGGCCAATAGAGCAATGAAAGACATGGATATTGATTAATTTGCTCAGAGTATGAGAAACACTTTCAGTAGGGGGTGATGATGATCCTCATCATTGGGTAACTATATGGAACTTAATATACCTCCTACCTTAGTCAAATCAACTCTTCTCACAATTTATTACGTATTTTAATTATATTTTGTTTAATGAGATGAGTCAAAGTGAGGTATTCTTCCCAGTGGACCAATGTGCATTGATTGCAAGTTTGTGAGAGAAAATCATTGAATTTCGCCTAATTCAGGGCTGAAACTCGAAAGAGACAAGGACAAGAGATTGTAGGAGGTATATCCTCCTCACTTATGCCTCCCTCATTTGAATATTCCTCCACCAATAACACTAGCTAGGAGTACAAGCAGCCAGGTCATGGAGATCAAAAGGTAGATAAGCAAGTGACAGTTAAGGAGTTAGTTTATATCAAGCTTTGGAGCCAAGCATCCATAGATTTAAGGAAGTCATTGGGACCTTATTTGTATAAATAAAAAGGCCTAGAGCCTCATTAGGATTCAGTTTTTCGCTGTAAAAACACTAGTCAATTTCAAGTTAAAGACTTGTGGAAGACATTGCTATGTAATTTTCTATTTTGATAATGAGAATGAGAAATTCCTTGATTCAATACAGAGTTAAATCAGATGGCTGAAACTCTTGGGTTAGGGACCAACCCTAGAAGAAAAGGCTCCTCTTCTTGTATTTGTATGCTTATATTGAATTCATAAATTAATGGTTGAATTGTCTCTAGAATTATTTCACTCCAAGTAGTGTAGATTTGATTAGTTTGCTTATTAGCTTGCTTCCATTTGTGCTTTGAATCAGTAGTAGTTTAGAAGAGATAAAGGAACATCAAAAAGCTATCAATAGGTGGTTTTTCCTCACTCCTTCCTTAAGGGATCATGGTTTGAGGAAGGACTCCCATGTAGCCGCAAAAAGGCAGAATTCTACTTTCTCATGGAATTTAGGGTTTTCTGTACTTAGTCTAGGATTTGATCAATTTGAAAGAGTAGGATTTAGTTGTCATGTCTTCCATCTTCAGTCTTACAGTAGATATCATCAATGTTCCATCTTATTCTACAAGTTATCCTCATGCATGAAGTAGGCAACTAGCTCATGAAATTTTGTTTTCCTTAGATAATTTAAACTCTTCTTGTTTACATGATTTTTGGGTAAATGTAAATGTTTGATGTAGTGCAGGTGTTTTAGAAGTATAGAGAGATTTCATAGTTAGAAACCTCATTCCAGATTCATCCATCCATGATCATTCTTTTCTTTCACTAAAACACTCCCCAATTTCATCATTTCACAAGGAAACTTCTCCAAGCTTGTTGAGCAAATCCAATCATCTACCAACCTTGGTTTTGAGTTCTGAAGTGGTCCTAGGCACTCCCTTGCCTCATTCTATCCACCAACCACCTTCCCTCAACCTTCCACTACCTTCAACGCCCATCCTTTTCCTCTCTTCTATATCCTATAGAAATACAAGGGATCCTGTAGGTTTTTAGGACATCCTATAGAACGCATTAGCACATCCTATAGGTTTTCCTATAGTGGATTTTTTTAGGATGAATTGGAAAAAAGCCTCTAGGAAGCTAGGAAATGACCCCTACTAGTCTCCCCGGCCTTCTAACAATTCACCATCATCGCTAAGCCACCTTTCGCATCACCAAAATAGATCATCTTTCATACTTTAACAAAAAAAGACAAAAAAGAGAAGCATATTTATTATAGTCATTTACATGCACATTAGTAGAATGTTTGATGCTTTGAATTTGCATGCTTAGTACAATATGGTTTCATACATGTCAACTTAGAATTCTTTTGAAGCATAACCTCTTAGTAGTTAGTTAGAAAATGGTATGTTTTAGCATTTTCTTTCAGTGTTTTTCCTTACTGCAGTAGACAAGCTTTCGCTTAGAGTAGATTTCTCTTTCCCTCATTAGTATACAGGCTTCTTTCGAATCCATAGAAGTCTAGTTTGAAAAAACTTATGTTGTAAATAATACTAAGAGGGGGATGAATCAATATTATTAGATCTATAATTTTATTTCCCTTAGATATTTATATATATGCTACTTCAGCGAAGTGAACTAGCGTGTACATGCAACTGTATTTAAAGGAACCAACATATATGCAAAGAACCTTTGATTTAGACAAATTATCATGTATTGATCTTAAACCAGTATATCAAAGATTTATTACACATTGCAGTAAAACTAGAATAAAGCGTCACACATAAGCAACACACATGAACACCAAGATATAAGGTGGAAACACACTGTGGGTAAAAATCACGTACTGCTGTCATCTCTATCTTCTTTTAATAATAAGAAAATCTGTTTACAATCTTGTATTAGTGTAGACTCATACTAGTACGGAAGCACGCACCTGCAGGAGGGTACAACCTTCTCTCGTTCTCCAGCTAATACTGGAAGGGAGATACAACTCCCTAGCTCTTGTACTAACCAATATGTTTACTAGTACGTAGGTACCAGCATCCAAAAAACTCCACTCTTCCCCCAGGGACCATGTTTCATGAATTTTCAGACTAATTACTGCTGGAACACAACACCACAATCTGAAGGCCATGTTTCATCAAATTTTCATATTGGACCGGTCAACAACATTTATACTTAGAAAATAATAACTACAATAAAACCATCAAATACATCTGCATCAACCACTGAAACTCAATCATCGCTTTCTGAAGTAACTACAACTGAATCAATCAATCAGTGACAACCCATCATCAATGAATAAAATCATAATCAATCAATCTAATCATTCAGAACATTGTTACCAGAATAAATTCACTGGAACACAAAGCAGAACCAAGAACTTTGCAACAGCAAACAGAAACAACTGAAACTTTAAACATCATGCTTCATAACGTATACACTACTTCCATGTGTCAAACCAAAGTGTATATGCACTTTTACCTAAAGGGAACTAGCGTACAGATGTACAAATTTGAATTTATGATGTATATGTTTCTTTGATATGCTGAACCAGCGTGAATACACACTTTTACTAAAGCGAACCTGCGTATAGATCTATAAATGCTAACTTAAAAAATCACAACTATTCCAGAATTCAGTTATACCTAGATCATCACATTTACAAAATAAAAAACGCGTCAATATTTAGATCTAGACTATTCAAGATCAAACCACATCATGATAATACTTTTAAGCCTTTATGATCCTAGTCCATCAACCTTCATCAGCCATATAGGTTCCTCCTTAGATCAGATTAAGTAAACCATCAGAAGATCATTAACCTGCATATATGATCCAACAGCCCATAAGTTATTCAAAATACTTTCAGACTTGACCTATTGATCTTCTCCTCCTTATATAGTTTTAGGCCTTTCTCAATACCACAGACCAAAACTATTTAGGACCAATACCTTAGACCAATTACCTCGAACCAATTACCTTGGGTCAAATAGCTTAGACCAAAACCTTTGTTTTTCTAAGATATATGCACTTTTCCTTATGTGAAAATGTGTGTGTATGTATACGCTCATTTTGTTCACTAAGCCTGCGTGTATACGCAACTTGGAGAAGGTGAACCTACGTATACCTGTCTTTCTTCACCCTGTGTAGTCTAATCTATAATTCTTTGACCTGTTACACTATGAGCTTTCATTTAAGTGAGTTGCCATCAAGGACAACACCTGTATCATAATGCCAGCATTCTCCCCCTTTGGACTTGATGGAAACAACAAAAACAAGGCACTCTCCGCCTCTGACATCAAGGGCAATGGGTAAACCAATATATTCTCTCCTTTTGAGATACAATATGATGTTCATGCTCCCCCTGAGTACATGCTGAATTATCTGATTGAACTCCCTTTTTGTACATGGTGAGATGCACCGAAACCATCCATGCTCCCCTTGAGCATAAGCAGAGTCTGCAAAAATATTTTCCAAAAGAATAACATGAATCTATAACTCAACTATGTGAGTATGACCTTCCTATCACCAATGACTCATACATACATCCATTCTCCCAACCATGTGGGCATATACCAAGCTTGAATCATCCACCCAACCAAGTGGGGATATACCAATTGTTTATATAGGACAAAAACAAATAAATATTACATCATCCAACTTATGCAATGTGGGGATACAAATTATATCATTTGTCCAATAGGACTCATTCAAATATGTGAGAAGACATATCACATCCTAGACTTTTACGTGGTGTAAGCAACAAAAAGGTATAAATATCTGAAGCAATAGTCGGACTCAGTAACCATAATGCCAACAATGCAGAATGCGAGTGAAGGTTAATGCTCCCCATGAACCCGTGCTACCTGTGCATTGTTAAGAAGTCAATGATCAAGGCATCTTTGTCAGTTAGATAAAAATTAATGAATAGATCATATCAATAGATTGTGATTATCAACATCAAACAGAGCACCCATATCAGAGCTTGTCCCACTGTTTTTCTTGACTGAAAAACATATACGCTCCTTGTCCCATAGTAACCCATGTGTGTACACGACTCAACTTGATGAAACACATGTATAATAACCTTTCTCTGGAAAAATTAGATTTAACAGCAGGATGATGTAGAAACTACTCCCATCTTTTGTCTAAGATATTCAAATGTTTCTCTGGGAAATGGTTTAGCGAATATATCAACAACCTTTTCCTTGGAGGGAACATAGTCCAATTTGACTTTTTGTTGAAGCACTTGTTCATGCAGAAAATGGTATTTGATGGGTATGTGCTTGGTCTTGGAGTGCATGACTGGATTTTTTGAAATACTGATGGCACTTGTATTATCACATAGAATGGAGATGGGTGGAGTATATGTGATTTGAATGTCTTGCAAGGTTTTCATCATCCAAAGTAGTTGTATGCAACAAGAGGTAGCAGCCACATATTCTTCTTTAGCTATAGATAAAGCAATTGAACTTTGTTTCATGCTGAAGCAAGACACTAACTTGGAAGCCATATAGAATGCACCACCACTAGTGCCTTTTCTGTCATCAACACTTCCCACCCAATCTGCATCTATATATGCATGAAGAGTAAGATTTGCATCTCTAGGATACCATAAACCAAAGTCCTGAGTTCCTTGAAGATATTTGAAAATTCTTTTGACTACCTAAAGGTGTGATTCCTTTGGATTTGCTTGGAATCTTCCAACTATTCCTACTACATGCATGTTGTCAGGTCAGGTACCTATTAGATAAAGCAGACTGCCAATCACGGATCTGTAAGTTGGTTGATGTACTGCTGCTAATTCATCATTTGAGCTGAGACTGCATCTTGTCACCATTGGGGTACATACAGGTTTAGAATATTCCATCTCGTACCCTTTCATGATCTATTTGAGATATTTTGTTTGTGAAAGAAAAATCCATCATTATTTTGTTGAACTTGTAGACCAAGAAAATAGGTAAGTTTAGCAAGCAAGGACATTTCAAATTATTGCTGCATTACAGAAGCAAAATTCTGACTCATGGATTCCTCATTGCTACCAAAAATGATATCATCAACATAATAATAATTAGAAATCTATGAGTTTCAATTTTTGTATATAGATTTCTATCTGTTGAACCTTTTCTAAAACCTTGTTGGCGTAAATATTTGTCAAGGTGGTAATACCAGGTGCTTGCAGCCTGTTTCAGACCATAGAGGGCATTTTTGAGTCTGCATACAAGTTTTGCATCATTTCCAAGAATGAATCCTTCTGGTTATTCAATATAAACTTCTTCTTTTAAATCTCCATTCAAGAAGGCTGATTTTACATCCATTTGGTATACTTTGAATTTCTGAAAGCTAGAAAGAGCAAGAAACATTGTTATGGCTTCAAGTATGGAAACAGGTGCAAGATTTTCTTCAAAATCTATACCTTCTTACTGAGCATACCCTTTACAAACAAGTATGGCCTTGTTTCTAATGACTTCTCAAATTTCATTTAGCTTGTTTTTAATATCCATTTAGTTCCTATAATATTTTTATCATGAGGTCTAGGAACTAATTCCCAAGTATCTATTTTTTCAATTTCCTCAAGTTCTTCATCCATGGTCTTGACCCAACATTCATCTTTGCATGCTTCTTTTACATTTTGAGGTTTGCTGGAGGATAGTAATGCTAGATAGTTGGAGGTCCCTGTAATAGTTCTTCTTGTTTGTACACTTGCCTCTTTTTCCCCTAAAATTTGAGTTTTTGGATGATTTTTCTGAACATACCTGGATGAAGTCTTTTCTTCTACCATTATCTCTTGTTCTGGTGCTTCAGTGGTTTGTTCTTCAATATGATTTTGATATGATGTGGGAAAATAATCCCCATTTTCTTCATTGTCATAATCTTTTGTTGATTTTATTTGTTTTGGATTTTTTCATGCTTCATCAACTACAACATCAATGCTTTCAACAATTTTTCCAAGCCTTTAGTTATAACATTTATATCCTTTACTTCTAGAAGAATAACCAAGAATAATACCTTCATCTTCTCTGGGTTCAAAACTACCAAGTTTTTCGTTAGTCCTTTTGATATAACATTTTCTTCCAAAAATTTTAAAGTATTTTACAATAGGGGTCTTACCATACCAAAGTTCATGTGGAGTTTGAGTGATGTTTACCCAAACATTTGCTTGGTTGAGAATAGTTACGACAACGAATGAAGATTCACCCCAAAAGGTTGTAGGAGTTCAAGATTCATCTAGAATAGCTCGAACCATTTGTTGAACAGTTATGTTCATTCTTTCCACCAGTCCATTTTGATGAGGAGTCCTTGTAGTGGAGAATTGCCTTTTTATTCCACGTTGTTCACAAAAGTCAAAGAATTCATCCGAGGTGAATTCTCCTCCTCAATTAGATCCAAGGAATTTGATTTTTCGATCTAATTCATTTTCAACCAAAGCTATTAAGGCTTGGAACTTTTCAAATTCTTAATCTTTATGCTTTAGAAGACCTATCCAAAACATTCTAGAAAAATCATCAATGAACAAGATAAAGTATTCTTCTCCACGAGGTGACTTTTTCCTTGATGCTCCACATAAATCAGTATGGACAGGTTCAAAAGGCTTACTAGTTGACCCTTCCTTTTCCATGAAGTGAACTCTGGTTTGCTTGCCGATTTGACATGGTTTTCATATTGTATTTTCTAGGATGCTGATATCTGGAAGATCATGAACTACCTTCAATCTGCATGCTTTTCTTATTTGAGAAAAGCTTACATGTCACAATATTCTATGCCACAACTAGTTTTCATCATTTTTTCTTAGATAGCACTGTTGTTGTCCTCCCTTGAGTATGTATAAGTTGTTTGGAGTTCTTGCACCTTTGATCATGGTCTCTCCTGTATCAAGCTCATGAACAACACATCCATTTCATCAAAACACCACTTCATTTCCTTGATCACACATTTGATTGACACTCAACAAGTTATTCTTTAAACTATCTACATACATAACATTTCTAGCTTTAACCTTTTCTTTCAAGAAAACAGAGCCTTTACCTTTTGTGACAGTAGGAGTGTCATTTTCAAATGAGACATTCTTTTCTTTTTCTAAGGCATTATATGAGTGAAGTTTTTATTTTTCACCTGTCATGTGTTTTGAGCATCCACTGTCGATGTACCACTAATTTTCTTGTCCTTCTGGATACAAGGCTATACCACATCTTTCTTTTTGAGATTCTTTCCTTCTCCATATCTTGGGATTTAATGGAGTTTTCTCCTTTTTGTAACATCCACGAAGTAAGAACATGTAATTAATTAGATTAATCATGTGATTTATAATCAACACACAAATTATCAACTAATTAACATGATGTGAATCGATAAAAGTCACCTTAAATGCTGGTCAAACACAAAAAGATGTTTTGCTGCTAGTATAATAAGTACCTTTTGTGCATTCTCTGTTATGTATTTTCTTGTTATTTTCTTATTAAAAACCATGTCATGTTCAACGCATTAGTACTATGTAGTTTATTAGTATTATGCCATATTCCTGAGTTTAAATGAAATATCAGTTCTGGTTAGAGATTGCATTCTTCATATATGTTCCACTAAATATTTATATTTAGCTTCATATGTTATATTTCACCTACAACAAGATAATAGTAATGTGTTTTACAAAATTTCTCAATAAAAGAGGATAGTCTTCATAGTCTCAAGGACATTACAACTGTCGCTAACTCCAAATCATGAGTAGCATAATTGATTTCATGGGCCTTGAGTTTATCTGCATTTCTCTAGATTAACTATCAGTAACAATGGTTGAGGTGGGCATTTCTTCCCATCTAGGGATTCCCCACTACATATGTTGTGGTGCACATTTGGCTATTGGCATGGTTTTGTTATTATGTTGATGCAGTTATGGTTTATGGATGGTTGGCATCCGGACAACTATGCCAATAGTGGTGAGATGACTATACTATATTGATTAATATACTTTGTGATCTAATCATACTAATGTATAGATGTGTGTATTGAAGGAATCTTTGGATTTCCACAGTGATTAGTCATTCAGTTAGTATAATTGGTGAAGATAGTCGGTTTAGTCATTGTTAGGGAGATATGAGCTAGTTGTTGGTCAAGCACAATTGGCAGGGTAACTCAGTTATTAGGTTACTTGAATGGTAAGGGCCACCTGCAGGAACCAATGTTTAAGGCAAGATCGACCCACAACCGAATTTCCTTTAGGGTTTTAAATCTAAATAATTTTCTAAGGGTTCTTCCTAACTCAGTTTTCATCTTGCAGACTTTGGAACCATTGTTTCAAGGAAGCCACATATCTTTAAGGACTCTAAACCCTCATTGTATATAGAAAATATTTTATTAAGGTTTAAAAAAAAAAAATTGAGGTAATTTTATCACAGCCGCAGGGGTCTTTTACGAAGTAATTTTATTTTTTCTAACTCACTAGCCTATGTGTTGTAGAAGAATCCAAGGTATTTTTGAGAAGATTTTCACATCAATTTTCAAAGGATTTTTTTATTTTTTTATCCCTAGGACTTTTGCAAGATTAGCAGCAAGGGTTTGGAGGGTTCATTCTCCTCCAGATTGAATTTCCCTCAATGGACAATCATTCATTAATTCATCGATCTCAAAATTAGAATCCTTTGGTACCCTTTGGCTTATCGATTCCAAAACCACTATATGCAATTTCATATAAACATTTAGTCATCATGATTTAATTTTATATCATGCTAATTCACTTGTCTAAAGGCTTGTTGATCCATGGTGATTTATACATCACTTAATTATTATTATTTTCATCCTAGAAGATGACTTATCTCATGAAGTTCCCATCTCAATACCACGAGATCTTTTTATCATAGCTTCACCCTTCTTCAAGTTTGAGAAGAGATTCTTCCACTTAGTTTTTGCTCATTAAATACTATCTCTAGTTTAGAATTTCAAACTTTTGGAACACTACTACCATTATTGTTTTATTAAGAAATCTATGATTCCGTTTCCATATCTATTCATCTAGATTTCTTCTTCTAGGTTTGCATATGCTAACTTTCACCACCTTTTATTGAAAATATAGAATTTCAATGCAGGTTGATCTCTTTACTCTATTCTACTTGAAATCCGTCTATCGTTCCGATTGTTTTTATTACAGATCACACTCTTTTAACGAATTAATGGTGAATGATTTGCTGTCAATTCATTAGCTTTTTTAGGTCACACTCTTTCATTGCTTATATTACTAATCGATTTCATTGTTTTTCAAATTAAGATCTAATGTTTTCTCTTATTTAATCCTTTGCATAGATCCAATATTCAATCCCACTAAGGAAACTCATGAATTTAAAAGTTCTCTTGAATGCTTTTGAAGTATTGGAAATATGATAATGCTTTAACTTAAGTAAATTTCTAAGTTTCTAAAAGCCTTATACTTATATTTGGTGAATTTAAAAAAAACGTTTCCGTCATCTCATGGTTTGAAACTTTTATGTGTTGAAAATTCACTAACGATCCAGTAAAATATGCAAATGACTCGGGGATTTATTCTATTTTTTGGGTTTAAGAACTATAAATGGATCTTGGCTGCTTTCTTATCTTTATATTTTATATCTGGAGTAATCACAAATAACTAGAAGATTCATAAATTAAATTATTGGAAAAACCTTAACCACATCGTTGGTACAAAAGTTACAATTCTGGGTTGTTTTAGTAGAAATGTTACTCCTTGAATGCTGAAACCTCTGGCTGCTCCTAGATCACTCAAGAAGTAAGAAAATTGGTCTGTAATCATCCCTATGGAGACAGCATAGCATATTTGCAGATCTTTGGAAGCCTTGACCTATTGTTCTTATCAGTTTTGTGGTTGCAGAGTGTTAAGTTGTTTTTCAATAAGCAACAAATCTAATCACATCCTTAACAACCCTTGCGATATATATTTTACTAACTTGGTCTGTTGGAAGAATTTTGGAAGAGGACATAGGCCTATAATTGTCTTTTCAAATCAGATCACAAGTTTCTTTTAAGTAGTATATACATCTCATATAAGGGAAGAAAAATTCTGATTCTATAAAACATACATCAAGTGTTGACATTTGGTGATCTATTGTGACTCTAGTTGTAATAACATCTAAAGCCATGTAAAATTTTGTAATACTTGAGGCAGAGGTATTTGTGCTCTAAAGCTTATCATTGTAAGCCATCCTCAAGTGGTTTCAGTCCTCTCTCCATCTATCTAAGAGGGGCTTCTCTATCTTTGTAAAACCTGTTAATAAAGCATCATCTTTTGTCAGAGGGAGCTTGGGATTTTTCCATGGTATCCCTGCCTCCTTCCTAGGAGGAATTTCTTGGTGATTTGTTAACCTTGCATCTAACTTACTAACTTAGATCTAATTGATAACTCTTGCATATTGCATTGCATCTCCTAGCTTGTTTCTAAATTTCTACAAGATATAATTGCATTTGGAAATCTCTTGTCTCTTTTAAAGTTGTAATTGTGGATATAAGTAGTGTCTTTCTTCATATCTTGTTAGCAATCTCATCTGCCATCTAATAAGTGAAATTTCACTACATAATCTTTAGTATTTACAGCTATCCAAAATAAGTAAGGAACAACATAAAGTCACTTTATCTAAAGGCATTTTGGGATATTGCTCTAAGTTCTCATTTTCATTACTATTGTTTCATTGAATAATTCTTGTTGCTTCTTTTAATCATTCTTAATAACTTGTAATTCTGTGCCTTTGCCATATTTATGTATAGGGTGATTGCAAGCATATTGGCATAATATTGAATGTCAATAGTATCTTATTGAAGCAATTTCATTGTCATATTGCATTTTAGATCCTAAAACTTACCTCCAAGCATAAGATTGGTTGTATAAATAGATAGGATCGCCTTCTCCTCCATTCAATTTGAGAAGTGAGCCCCCCATTCATGGTTAAAACAAGTGACCTTATTGTTCTCTTGCTGGAAATCCCAACAAATCAAATTCTCAGCCATGGGAGCATGGAAGCATATATGTGCACTACATATCAACTTTAGATGAAAATTTATGAATTTAATTTATATTCAAAAATATATGCACGCATGTTATGGAATAGTTCATGCAACCAATTGTGAATAACAACAATAGGAAATTTAATGATGTACTTAACTAACTAATATGGTTGAAAGAAGTGGAAATTATTATTGAAAAGTAATTAACAACTTGATGAAAACATGACACTTATAGTATTGGTGAGATAGTCTAGATCCTAAAGGGATGTTTAATAATCTTAGTTCATAGTTGGTATTCAATGTTTGTAGAAGTAAATGAAATTATTTTTTATGATGAATGATGATAAGAATGCTTATAGAGAATTATTCTATATTTGATAAGTATTGAGATGTTTCTCATATTGACGATGTTTCATGATATCATGGTATGAGGGTGATCATGCCCATGTGGTTCATACTTATATAGTTGTTACAATAGTGATGATGTATACTTATGATGATTATGATATGCATAGGCATTATGATGTTATGTCGAGGTATATTGACATATTCATTTACTATGTGATGTAGGTATTTAATGTTGAATACTCATGATGGATATGATATGCATAACCTGGCATAGGAATTACGATATTATAATATGAGGTTTATTGACATGTGGTTCATTTATTATGTGAAGTCATGATATATATTTGATGCAAATATATGATAGTTGCATACAAATTTATGACATGCATGAGCATGAAGTTCGTTATTTTGCGATTAACAATGATGAATTTTCTCATGATGACATGCAAGACTTGGCATGTGGATTATTTTCTGTGATACTATGATGGTATATCTAATGCATTGGTTGCATGTTAAGATGTGGTGACTGACAGGAACTTCACAAATGGGCCGAGAGGGCTGGTTTATTTGTTGATCTCGTGCGAGCGCATACACATGAGGGAGAATAAGTAACATCATATGGACTGGGGACAAACTCAATCAACACTACATATGCTAGTAGTTCCTTTGTCTTGTGAAGCTCTTGAAGGGCTATGGGACCATCCTAAGGAGGCCAAGTGCAGAATATTCTAAGCTAGGTGCTTGTTATTAGATTGGGATGCTGGATTCTAGTGGGGGTGTAAGGACTTCGATGCCTGGGGCTATGCACCTTAGTAGTTGTGGAGGGAGTGGGCCAGCCTTGCGAGATGCCCAAAGTCATTGAGTACCATACCGGATGCCCGTCGTGGGGTAGATGAGGTCTGAGTTATGCACGAGCCTTGGGGAAAGCCTTGGACTAGGATACAGACCGAGGAGGCTTATGCTTGGTTCCAAAAGTGGGAAAAAGGACAGAGATTCCTTGATATTTCTGGGTGTTGTGAAAACTTTCGATGCCTACTGGTTATACTAGTTCAGTACAGGGTGTCGGGCAAACATGAAGTAATAAATAACAAAATAAAATGTTAAATAATTCAGCTTAACTTCAGAACGAAGTTCCTTAAAGTGGGAGAGTATGTAATTTCCCTTAATAATAAAAAATAAAAAATAAATAATATTTTAAAATCAGAAAAATAAATAAAAACATAAAAGAAATAGTATAAGTAATAATTAAAAATAATAAATAACAATACTAAAGCTCTAAATAAATAGAAATAGAAATAAAACAGGAAAGCAAAAAAAATTAGTAAAGCTATCAAAAATAAAAACAAAAGAAATAAAACAGAAAGTAATAAAGTTGCATGTGGACACATGGAGTGTGTGCATGTGGTTCCCCTTCCAATGTTTGCTCTATTTAATAGATGGTGAGGAAGATGGGAGGCATTCCATCATCCTTTCTCTTGGGAGAATAGTGTTTTGAGACAAAGAATTCCCTGGCAATAGTACATTGACTGAGGGCTCGGGGGTGACCAGTCATAGCAAGATCTTGTGCAATTGAGCCTACAGTTGGGTGGAGAGTCATCCCCAAGACTTTGTTGTAGTTAGATGTGATTCTGAACCTGAGACATGATTATCAACATGATAAATGTTCTTACATAATGAATCATCTACAATATACAATCTTTGATCAGTGCTTTCCCTTTTCTCCCTATGTTTTTGTGATTCATAGGGAAACCTATGAAAATAATTTAAATTGCTTTCAGTATTCTCATATAATGTATCTTGCACAGAATGAGACTTTTCATTCTCCACTTCATGCCTTGTTTGATTGGCATTATCTGTGACTCCATGAGACCTTGTGTTCAGATATTTGCTACCTTTATCCAATTCCCTCCTATAGTTGCATCTCACTTCGTCATGTGTAGCAGATCTACTGCCATAACATGCTCTTCTGCCACTTTCCCTGCTAAACACATTTTCATGTAATGGAGATGGATCATATCTCTGTCATTTGAATATTGCATTTTCAGATCTTTATATTTATATGCATGACATGAATTCTTGTTTTCCTGAGATCTGTTACCATCTTGTCTTGTATGTCCATGATCTTCTCTGCTTCCCAAGCCTGTATTAAAGGGGTAATCCACCATTTCTACTTTGATCCACTCCTTATTTGAAACTTTTTCACCAGGAATAGCCAAATGACTCACTTTATCGGCTTGATCAATATATTTAGTGGTGCTAGCAATGTTAGTATCCAAAAAACTAATATTAGTTGTCCATTAGAATCACTTAAAGAACTGAAGGATTTGTGTGCCTTTGTTCTCGAGCTAGAAAATGCCTTCATTTGCTTTACTTGAGAAGTCTTGCTAAAATTGTCTGGAATAATACGAATCTCTCTAAGACTACTTGAAACAACAAGAATATCTATCTCATAGGCATCTACATCACATCTAATTGATCTGGAGTCTTCCATTCTACTAGAAAGTTTATGGAGAGTATGGTCTTAGATGTTGGAGTGAATTTAACTCTCTGGTTTCTATTATTGTATGGTTGAAATTATTGCACTTTGGTCAGTCTATATCTTTCCATCATATATATGCAAACATTTTAACCTACAGTGCCACTATAACCAAGTTACATATTTCTGCTATTTTTAACCAAACAATCCAACTTTGTGATGAAAACTTATTTATTCTGTCTTGGAATAACAAAAGGTTTTCTGTATATTTTTAAAATAAATGACTTACCTCTTCTTGAAAGCATTGAAGCATGAAGCGATGTTTCTCTTTGTCCATAGAAAGAGGATCAAGCTCACCTTCGCCAGATATAGGTGATTTCCATGTCTGCCCTTTATCCCTCACGCAATAAGTCATGCATTTTGCAGCTTTTATTCTTTCATCCCAACCAATTTCCGAAACTTCCATCAAGTATTGATCAATAAATTGGTTTATTGTACACTTCTTCAGCAAACATTTGGGAAGAAACATAATTTTGAGCCATCCACGCATGAACTCAATAGTATGAATTTATTTCGGTGTTTTTAGGAAAAAACAAGCAGTAAAGATTAAACTTTTAGCTTTGGGAGCCAATCTGCATATCACACCCACAAGCTCATAGGACCAAGAGTCAGCACACGATACCATGCATCAAGGGGCCCAACGTCAAGCCAATCCCAAGAGGAGTACTATAGTACCCTACACATAGAAAATAAGATTTTAGATGCATAGGAAAAACCTCATAACTTAACCTTAGAGCTAGGGGCATAACTTTGTCACTAATTGCAATGGTGTGATTTAGGTGATCCAATGCCCTTTGCCAACCTTTGGGATTCCTTCTCTGCTTGCTGTGCATATTTTTCTGGGTGTGATTGGAGGCTATGACAATACTATTGTGAAATTGGATGTTAATTAGTTGACAATTTGCGTGTTGATTATAAATCACATGATTAATATAATTAATTACATGTTTTTATTTCGGGGATGTTACATATGGTATCAAAGAAAGTTCAAACTCTTCGGGACCTTAGGGCTTTAAATTTTTTTTTAGTTAGAACACCTTCCTTAGCAATCCTTACATTGGAATTCCTAGGAGTATATACTTTTTCCTTATTTTCCGATTACAACCTATGATATTTTATTATTTTAGTGGAATATTCACTCTAATGAACATCTGTGAGGCTACTAGCAAATGGTTCCTCATTATAAGTATAACTTTTTTTTTGCCTTCTAGTGATTTAGAGGTACCATGCCTACGATCTAAATGGCTCCTTTTAGACTTGCCACCAGCTATGTCGGTTTCATTAATGTATGAACCTAAGCTCTTAGAGCCTTGGAAGTGTTGATCTTGCAAAATTGAATTTTGATGAACATCATAGATATCATGTGCTGAATCTAAAGAATTATCACCTCCTACGCTTGGTTTGCCATCCTGACATCGCACGTTTTGTGGATATGTTGATGTAGTATATTCTTTTCTACCCTCAGGGATGTTACACTTTTGAGATGTTTGCCGAATTTGCTCCTGCATTCAGATTCTTCATGACAAAAGTTGTTACAGATTGAGCATTCTATTTCATTTTCAAGAAGAGAAAAGTTATTATAGGAACTTTTCTTGATCCCTGTTACATTCGTTCGATTTCGTGCTTCTCTAGTCATGATGGTTTTGTAAGCAACATATTGAGCAGCTTTGTGTCCAAAATTATGACATGAAAAACATTGCCCATTAAAGAAGTTCATGCAACTATCGAATCTATTGACCTGATGATTGTAGTCTCTATTGATATTCATCTTTGGAGAAAATTGAGTATGATTTACTTGAGTTTGGTTGTGGCTTCTATTGATCCTTGGAGTAAATTGAGTCTGATTTACTTGGTGATCTGCTTTATGCCTTTGCTGATGATTGTCATGCTCTTCACTAGTATTTGCTGCATCAATATAGCTTTTGGTGGAGGTTGACGACTTCTGTGATTGAGATGATTCTTCAGTATATCCAAGACCTATCTTTATAAGAGGAGAACGTTGAACTTTGATAATTTATTTTAAAGTTTCACATCCTTTAGCAAATCTAAGATTGATAAATTTCGTTTCCTCAAGATCCCTTCTTAGACCCACAATTTCACATTCTAGTTTTTCGTTGCGTTTTTCTTTTTCAGCAAGTTGCTATGTTAAGGTATCTATAATCATATTATTTTCTTCTAAATAGATTTTGAGTTTAGATATTTCTTCATGAAGGTCTTCATCTTCTAAAGCATCCCAAAAATTATCATCATCATAAGCCATGAGAAGCCTATAATCTTGTCCAGTTTCATCTTCATTACTATTAGATAAACCATCACTATATTCATGAGTATAGTAACTCCTTTTATTTACAACTTGTTTTCTATTCCATTTTACATATTCCTTTCCTTTTTCAAATTTATATTTATGAGGAGATCTAGTAGCATAATGACTGACTTAGCCACAAGAAAAACATTTGAAGGGTAACATACCTCTAAACCTTCCAGAACCCCGTTGAAGATTTTTGGCAATGTTTACCACATCTTCTTCTTCTTAAATATGTCTTGATTCATTGTGTTCTTCCTTTCCTTTTACTGAAGCTTTGAATGTGGCTTCTCTCATATATGATGGTCCTCCTTTTCTCATCTCAAAGGCAGTTAAGGTTTCATGAAGGTGCATCATAGTGATATTCTACAGATCCTATTTTTCTTCTATGGCAAACACTTTGGATTCAAATTTAGCAGAAAATGATCTTAAATTTTCTCAACTAAAGTAACTTCCTTAATTTCTTCACCCAGATTCTTTATAAAATTGACAACCACATCTATACATAGGAATTAAATAGCTATGCTTTCATAACTCTGCATCTTAAGAGTTTCATAGTGAATTCTAAAAGTTTGAAGCTTAGCACGTTTTACCTCTGAGTCTCCTTCGTAGCTCAGAACAATTTTGTCCCATATTTTTTCAGTTGATTTGAGCTACATGACTTTGGCAAACTCTAATTATGACAAACTTCCCAATAAAGCATTGACAACTTTGGAATTGGTTTCATATTGCTTTTTACCTATCGTATCTGTAGGAATTTCTATTGGAAATGTATATCCTCCTTCCACAATTTCCCAAAAATATGTTCCAAGAAATTCTAGATGGGTTGTGGTTCTTGTTTTCCAATAAACAAATTTGCTCCCATCAAAGATTGGAAGTTTGATGGATCCCGTGCTTTCTTGATTAGTCATGTTGATGGGTCTCCCTTCAAGCGATCAAGCTTCTTCTGAAGGACCTACTCTAATACCAACTATTGGAAATAATATTGAGAGGGGGGTGAATAAATATTATTAGATCTATAATTTTATTTCCCAAACAGATTTATATATATGCTACTTCAGCGAAGTGAACTAGCGTGTACACACAGCTATATTTAAAGCAACCAGCGTATATGTAGAGAAATTTTGATTTATACAATTGATCATGTATGGAGCTTAAACCAGTATATGAAATATCTAATAGATAGTGCAGTAAAAGTAGAATAAAGCATCACATGTAAGAAACACACATGAACACCAAGATATAAGGTGGAAACCCAATGTGGGTAAAAACCACTTGCTGCTGTCATCTCTAGCTTCTTTTAATAATAAGAAAATCTGTTTACAATCATGTACTGGTACAGACTCATACCAGTATGTAGGCACCCACCTGCAGAAGGCTACAACCTTCTCTCATTGTCCAGCTACTAGTAAAAGGGAGCTACAACCCTCTATCTCTTGTACTAGCCAATATGTTTACTAGTGCGTAGCTTCCAACCTATATAAAATCCACTCTTCCACCAGGGACCACGTTTCATGAATTTTCAGACTAGATACTCTTGGAACACAACACCATAATATGAAGGCCATGTTTCATCCAATTTTCGTACCGGACCCATCAACAACATTGAAACTTAGATAATCATAACTGTAATACAACCATAAAATACATCTGCATCAATCACTAAAACTCAATCATCACTTTCTGAAGCAACCACAACTTAATCAATCAATCACTGACAACCCATCATCACTGAAGCAAATCACAATCAATCAATTTGATCATTCAGAATACTGTTACCAGAATACAGTCACTAGAAGACAAAGTAGAACCCAGAATTTCGCAACAGCAAAAAGAAACAGCTGAAACTTTAAACATCATGTTTCATAAGGTATACACTACTTACATGTGTCGAACCAGTGTGTATACAAACTTTTACCTAAAGGGAACTAGCGTACAGATCTGCAAATTCCAATTTATGATGTACACACTACTTTGATATGTTGAACTAGCATGTATACACTCTTTTACTAAAGTGAACCAGCGTACATATCTGTAAACGCTAACTTAAAACATCACAACTATTCTAGATTTCAGTCATACCTAGATCATAACATTTATAGAATAAAGCACACGTCAGTGTTTAGATCTAGACTGTTCAAGATCAAACCACATAATGATAATACTTTTAAGCCTTTATGATCCCAGTCCATCAACCTTCATCAGCCATATAGGTGTCTCCTTAGATCAGATCAAGCAAACCATCAAAAGGTCATTAACTTGCATATATGATCCAACACCCCATAAGATATTCAAAATACTTGCAGACTTGGCCTAATGATCTTCTCCTCCTTATATAGTTTTAGGCCTTTCTCAATAACATGGAACAAAACAAATTAGTACCAATACCTTGGACTAAATACCTCTGACCAATTACCTCGGGTCAAACACCTTGGACCAAGAAATACCTTGGATGAAAAACTTTGTTTTTCCAAGATATACACACTTTTCCTTCTGTGAAAGTGCCTGTGTACGTATACACTCCTTTTTTTTAGTAAACCTACGTGTATACGCAACTTGGACAAGGCAAACTTGCGTGTACCTCTCTTTCTTCATTCTTTGTAGTTTGATATGTAATTCTTTGACCTGTTTCACGCTGAGCTTTCATCTGAGTGAGTTGCCATCAAGGACAACACCTGTATCATAATGCCAACACCTTAGAGGTCTACCACCAGCATAGCAGTGACAAAGAGCAGACCCATCACATTTACTTGTGTATGCAACAATGTCACCTCCAAGTATATATGATCCCTGAGTTTATAAAGTAAAGTTGGTAGCCCCAAGAGTTGTAGCATTCTTGCTGCAATACTGGTGCTCATGAGATATATGCTTAAATATGGTGTTTAATATATGTTTTAATATATGTTTTGGTATTTGTTTTTTTGGTATATATTTTTGGTAATGTTTCTATGGCTACACATGAATATGGATGTAAATACTGCCATGAGCTATGTTATAAAGCTCCACTATGCGATATGTATGTCATATTATTATCATTATGTTGTCATGTTACTATGATATCATGTGGTTATGTTATCATGCTGTTATAATGTCATGTTAATTGGCACTTAGTAGGATGATCATTCTAAATAACGTAATGAGTTGTGTTATAAAACTCAACTATGTGGTATTTTGTCATGATGTTTTTCTTTTGAGCAGTGATTTCATTGTAAATACTGCTTCAAGCTATTTTATAAAGCTCCATGAGAAGTGTGTCTTCTTTCATTAGGTTGCTGAGGTATATGTATGTTTGAACACTGAGGACGATGTCCCCCAAGGGGGAGGGTTCTGTAATAGGCTTGATGAAAATTCCATCTAATAAAAGTTAAAAACAATAACCATAATTCATGGGACACTTATCCGAAGATGAATGTTGGGACATACATCCTAGGGGTGTGTTTGTTTGGCTGGTTATGGCTAAGGAAATCGACAAAGGAAATGGCTAAGGATATGGAAAGGAAAAGTGGAATTTTTGTCACATTTATTTATGAAAATAATGGAAATTAGGATAAAAAGGAGGTGAAAGGTCATAGGTGGCATATGAGGTGGAAGAAAGAATGAAAATAATGGAAAATAAAGCAAATAGAGGCATCATCCATAAAATGGCTTCTGAGGATTAGTTGCTAATCTTTTGTCCATTGAGTTATTAAGCTCTCTCATTATTCTCTCTCTCTCTCTCTCTCTCTCTCTCTCTCTCTCTCACACACTTGGACACTTCGACTTTCATGGAGCACATTTTCATTGGAGAAAGAAAGGAAAAGAAGGCAAGAGGAAGAAAATATCAAGCAAGGAAAGGAAGGATGAAGCAATTACACCATGGTTCATTGCAGGTATCAACTTGGATGTGTATTTTCCTTGCTAGATTTGGCATGTGTGGCATTGCATGTGGTTATTTTCTATCATAGCATGGGCTTTTCTATGTGTAAGAATTTTTTTTAGCCTAGATTTGCGATCTCCAGATTGTCATGGTCTGATGGGGTTCTCATTTTTTGGTTGAGCTAGATTGCACAATTAGTTCAAAGTTGAGTGGGGTGGATCTCCGAATGATAGAGTACATGGCCTAGTGGTCCCTGCACCAGAAAATGGATCATGGTAAAAATACTGGCCTAGTGACCGCTAAGTGAGACTATAGGTTGCGGTAAACCTTGGATTATGTTACCTCGATGGGCCTAAGAATCCTTGCTAGTGAATGGAAACAGATAGAGTAAATCCAAGAGGTGGTTTTCTCCACATTGGGAATAGTAGTCTTGGGTTTGGGATATGCGATAAAGTTTGGAAAGTGGATCTCAATTTAGGGCCTAGTGATCTAGGTTTGCATTGCGGTAAATCTTGAGAGACTAGGAAATGGGAAAATTGCTCATGGTGTAGGTGGAGAGATCCAATGGAATCCATGATTGTTTGGCCTAATTATATGGTGGAGATCATGGTAAAGCCTGTTATGATGTGTTAATTATGTTGGCATAGTGATCCGGGATGGATTACTGTAAAGCCTGATTTCTGTTGATGAGGGTGAGGTGGTTTAGCCTCGATAGCCCCTAGTTGGTTCTTTGGTTTGAGTCCCACATTTATGCTTAGAATATGGCATAGGGGTGAATGGATGAAGAGATATTTGGCTGAACCATTCTATGGGCGAGTGGAATGTGGTAGTCCCATCTCCGGTTGGTTTATTGCATTCACTAATGGGAAATTCATTCCCTTAATTTCTATGTGCAAATATATTGATGTATATGTGGGTTTGGATGACTGATATGTTTATGGTGATTCAATTGATATTACGATGCTTATATGTATATTTTATTACAACAATTATGTATGGCTCTCGGCATATTTTTACTTGTAAATCAACTTATAGTGTATCTATAGCCTCATAGATGATAATGTAGAAAATGATGTGAGGGAACAATGGTTCATAGAAATTCTCAGATAAGTATGAGATTCCTACACCTAATTCTGTTGTTTACACCTATAGGTCACATGTTGATGACATGTTTGACCAAATTCCTATCATGGCTAGTAGGGGTCTAGTTATGGTCTCGTTCATATTATTTATTTTGTGAGATTGTTTCCCTATAGCTTTACTAATTTCAAGTTATCACTCCATTCTGGGCAGTGGCCTAGCCTCTAGGCTTGAAAAGGTGGCTTAAATCCTGGGGTCGCTGGTAGAAAACTGGCAATTTTGGTCTCTAATCACTGGCAGACAAGCCTTTGAGAGTGACTTTGGGTTGTTGTTCACTCCCTTGCCCATATCATGAGAAAGACTATGCACTAAGAGATCCAAAACAATAGTGGGATGCAGGGACATGATGTCTGATTGGCTGACTTGTGTCCTGAGGGTTTTGTTGATGATGTTGGATGACTTTGTGTGATGTTCCATTGATTCCACTTCTTTAAGGTCACATAGGAGGTCAAATTTGAACATAGTAGCCTCTCATATCATGTTTACCTCGGCTGGGATGGTTACTTGGGTGGATGTGGGGGGAGGGTGTTACCACGGGTGTTGGAGGTGGACCATTGTTGTATGCAAACATTTCTCTAGGTATATCTATGACAAAATATTACCAACTGATCCTCATAAGCCTTTTTGTGAATGGGGCCTCTATTTTCTTCATTTTCTATTATTTTCTTTCATTTTACTCCTCACATGGAACTTGTGACCTTTCACCTCCCTTTTCTCCTAGTTTCCATTATTTTCATAAATAAGTGTGCCAAAAATGACATTTTTCCTTTCCAAAGCCTTATCCATTTCCTTTTCCAATTTCCTTAGCCATAAACAACCAAATTAAACCCCTTAGGATGTCTTTCCCAACATTCAACTTGGAATAGATGTCCCATCAACCATGGCTATTGTTTTTAGTTGTTATTAAATGGAATTTTCACCAGGGAGATACACAATAGGTGCTAAGGGTTGGAGCCTTCAGTGAGAGAGTCACAACTTCCTTCCAAATTTAGTTGGTAAAGTTTTGTAGGTGGTAGGTGCTCTCTTCCGGTAGGAGTCAGTGAATGAGATCAGGGAGTTGGAGCTCCCTTCCAATGGGTGTTGGAGAACGACAAAAGATTGTAGCCTTATGCAAGTGAGTTCCTATGCACTAGTATGGAACTATGCTAGTAGAATATTGTACGATGTTTTCCTTTATAATAAAATAAGAAGACAAAGATGACGAAAATAGTGGTTTTCTCCCACATTGGGTTTCCACCTAAAATCTTGTTGTTCATGTGTGTTGATGGACTGTCTTCTTTTTACTTCTCATAGTTTCTTCTTAATGAATAATTAATTAATTATGCACTGGTTAAGGATGAACAATTAATGAACTAAATAATAAATTATTTATCTAGATATACGTGGTTTTGATTTATCATAGTCGCATACATATGTTAGTTTCATGAATGATATTACCGTACATAAATAAAAATAAGAAATTGAAAACTTGAAGTGATTTTAAAATACTAATTCATCTTCCCCCCCATCCCTCCCAAGTATTTCCCCAACACCATCCTTTAATGTGATATGAGCTGTAGCATCATCCCACAGAGGGATCGATGTTGCACTCTAATCCTCAAATTTGGGCTACTGAGGAGCTATAAATCATAAATATAATTTAACATATATATAATTAAAAAAATAGAAGCATAAGAACATATACATTAGATTCAAACAAATCAATTGAAGATAATTTAAAAATTAAAGACTATTTCAAGGCATAAACACACAATGTTTAAAGAGGATTTAAAAATGCAGGGGATGGAACTGAAGTGGGCAAAGAAGTTCCACTGGATGTAGCATGATTATCAATAGAGATAGAAACAATTCCTCTACCACTCTGACTAGCGTTGAAGGAAAGATCTATGAGGGGAACATGAACTCCTCGTCGGCTACATGTTCTATCACGAGCGCAACGATGTACAAATAAACCTCTTGCACTGTGATGGCATGAAATTGGGTTTCATATATGGTATGCCAAAGCATATTATATATAATAAATATACTACATATAAACTAATCTAAACAAAAAGTTGATAAAAAAACCATTTCTAGACTCATGCAGAATAATATATAACCCAAGATCCTAAACTTTAGAGTCAATTATTTTATAATTTGTCAATGAAAGTATATTGAGTTCCATGGAAACACAATCAAAAGAAGTGATCAAATCTACCCACACACTATTTCTCATTTCCATATAATGCATTTTACTCATAACACATAAATATGTAAATATATATGTAAGAAATTGAAGTAAACCTATTTGCAAAACTAATAAAATTTCATGCCAACCGAATACTACAATAGACTTTAAGTTCTTAATGTTTGGCATTGACACATGACATGCACCAGGTGCAAGCACATCGAGACAATATTTCTTGCACAAGAGACTCCATAATGAAATAATATTATACAAATTAGAAAAGAGTCTGAATGATTTTATTCAGTAGACCAAATGGACTTTTCATGATGAATTTAATGTATCTATCAATGTTGCATTGTTGAAACATGAACTGAGATATATAGTTATGTTAAATGATATATATATATATAATATATATATGTTTGTTATGTTTTAAATAATGATATGTTAAATGTTATAATTATAATTATATTATGTTATAGTTATGAAAACTGTACATGCTACACTATGTTATTGATGTAATATATATTTTTGTGAGATATTATAATTTTAATAAATAGTTAATATATATGTAGTTTTATTTAATATATAGTTATGAGGTTGAAGTTATAGTTATAATTATCATATATAATATAATAATATATATATATATATATATATATATATATATATATATATATATATATATGTTATGAACTGGATAATATTTGGTTATGTGTAAGAAATTATATATAATATATATATATATATATATATATATATATAGAGAGAGAGAGAGAGAGAGCGAGAGGAGAGAGAGAGTTTTGTTATATTATATAAAAGAAATTATCTTTTAGATTTTAACTTAAGATTAATATTTTTTATTTTTTAAAACTAAGAATTGTAGCTATAGTTATTATTTAAAAAATATTTACAATAATAAATTAATTTCATATATAATACTATATATATATTTCTTATTTATTTATGTATTTCAATAGAAGTTTACTATCAATAACCATGTTCATTATGTCAATCTCAAGCTCCTAATTTACCATTTATTGCTTATAATTTTTATTATTCTTTGTTTTGGAGTTGTTTGTTAAACACACATGGGTAGCAAGGACAATATGAAAGATAATCAGGAGAGTACAATTTTTATTAACAAGAGATATATATTTATAGTACAATATGTGACCATTGGGTTTCACATCCCAAGGTCTCTTGGACTACTTTGTCTATTCAGCTTCCACACTAACCCATTGAGGATTAGGTGTCCAACATTCTCCCCCTTAATCCGAAGGGTTATATATGAGTCCAAGAAGAGGGTTGTAATACAAAATTTGCAAAAATGCATGGCAGCACTAGGCTGAATGTGCTCTCTGAAATGTTGGTATAAAGGGCAGTGGTTTAAGGATGACCACAAACACTGGAACGCTTAGTGCAGTTCTCGGAACTCTTCCAAAACTAGCAACAAGCTGAAGTCTTCTGCTAGAGAATGTGCTCCTATTGTTTTGAAGAGGGAAACCTTCAACCAATAAAGGGAGGTCTCACCCCACGTAAAAGGGAGAACTTCAACCTGAAAATGGAAGTCTCAACCTGTGATGGTTTAAGGATGACCAACAACTCTGTAATGCTTAATGTAATTCCTGGAAGTCTTCCAAAACGGGCAATAAGCTGGAGTCTTCTGCTAGAGGAAGTGTTCTCAATTTTGTTCATGGAATTCTTCCGAAATTGGTAAGAAGATGAAATCTTCTGCTAGAGGAAGTGTCCCAGATTACCAACAAAAGGCATGTTCATGGCATCTTTGTCTCTGGCTACAACTCTGAAACTGGTGTGGCAGGTTGTGGCTCAGGCTCACTTGATGTGGCTTTGAAGCTTGTTGACGACGATCATTTCCCCCCTGTCAGATACAAGGTGAAATGATGGAGAAAACTCAACTGCAAGATTGTTTAATACTCTGGAACAAGTTCTGACATGCATTTGGAATATCTTCTTGGCTATTGATGCCCATTGCCAAGAAGCGATCCATCCAAGATGAATCTTTGTTCTTACAGGACTTTTGTTTCTGAAGCATCTGTGTGAAGAATGACTGGTTCTACGACAGTGCTTACATGGATGAAGATCAAAACAATGATCTTTCAGATGGCCAACTCAGTCACAGTGTTGGCATTTTACAATCTGTTGTTGTTGTTGTTGTTGTGGAAGAGGAGTAGAATCTAGAACAGTTGGAGGTGAACTGTCATGAGGAGCAGGTGAACTATCATGAATGAATCCAGCACTCTGAAACTGAATGGGCTTTGAGTAGTCTGGAATATGAAAGGACAAGTCCTTGTCATATCCAAGACCAGTTCTGTGCTTGTTGTGGACAAGCTGTTCCCAAGGTCCGATAATGGGCTTGGGAAGTGCAAGCTGAACCTTTGCATCTTCATGTAACCTTGTTGCTTTATCTGAATGAACTGTAACATTATTGACTTGTTGTTGATGGGTTGTAGTCTCAATCTTCTGAACAAAAACATGTTCAAAATGATGACTCCACTGTTGTAATTCTTCCTGCTGTAGCTTTGTTTCCAGCTGCAAAAACTCAATCTTTTCCTGTGCATTTTGCAGAGAGGTTTTGATGTCAAAGAGAGTGCCTTTGTTGACCTTCACCGTGTCTTCAACAGTATACAACATTAATGTCCTCAATAGCTCGAAAAAATAATTAATTGTGGCCATTGAGCTGGGACTCTGACCCACACCAATTCATAAATTCTTTGGTCCTCTCACTGAATGAACTTGGTCTCATAATCCATAGAATCGACCCACAGTTTATGGCAGCGTGTGGCTCTCCTTTTAATGGAAAAATGAAGCCCAACTTGGCTTCGAAACTTGATGCCCTCGTGGGTATTCTTCAGCCTGATCGTTTAGAGGTAAAGATTTAGCAAGCACACAGTGTTCAACATTGTTTCCCTTGAAGTGTCGTTGCAGCTCTAACTTAATAATATACGTTGCCTAGTGATGAATACTCTGAAACTCTCTTTTGATGGCCTTGGCATCCTAACACAAAACTTACAACAGTCCTGGTATCATTAACAATCCCTTCATCGAATGGCCACGAGGTGGCATGCGGTCCAACAGGGAAACTACAACTGCATTGGTGTACCCAAAGATGGTCTTCGTCTTCTTCAATCTGCCCTTTAGAATTCAGAAACTTGCTTAGGAATTCTCATACCCAACGTAACTAAAGTTTGTTGTCTGTGGTAGACTTCACCCCAACAATTCATACGCTCTTGACTTCAAGCAATACACAACCCAGATTGTATATGATAACTTTGACAGTGAATTCCACATTCAACAAAACAAATTATGATCCAAGGATGTTTTCTGAATCAGCTAATGATAGGTCACGCCAATAACTTTCTCATGGGCTCCTTCATACAACAGCTGAACGACCATTCTAGAATAGAGACAATTCGACCTCTAAATTTGATTTGATGCAACAGAGAGTGATGTTTGGTCTCTTGTCTTCCATGAATGTCGCTGAAGGTTCTAAAGGTTTTGGTCTTCCTCGAATGAGCTCTAAAAGTTGTTCCCCAACCATGTGTTAACACTCAACCATCAATGCATGGTCCTTCAAGAGCAATTTGCCCACCACTGTGCCATTTACTTTCCGTTTTGGCTATTAATTCATCCCATCAGCAAAGGTGCTTATGACTACAATTGATTAAGAAAGAACAACTCTTAGTTAATAGGCAACTTCTGATTCTGGGCAACGAATCCGGTGACTGGATTACACTCGAGCACAATCCACTGTCACCCAAAGTGGCTTGACTATGGCAATACGTATTGAAATGCCTCCCTGTCGGATGTTGCAAAACTGAATGTTCTTTGCAAGATAGAGCCACCACCACCTCCTGAAATAATCACAAACTTAGACTGGCTCAATAACACAAGCTCTGAATCGTTCATTCATGCCACTAATAACAAATGGGCAGTGTAACAGTAGGAAATACGAAGCGTAACAATAGGAAATACCAAGCGTTCATCAAACAGTGGGAGCTGGGCATTCATCAAACGGCTCTTACACCAAAATGTTCTTCTGGGCGTTCATTAAATGGTTCTGATACCAATGGGCAGCGTAACAGTAGGAAATACCAAGTGGTCATCAAACAGTGGGAGTTGGACGTTCATCAAATAGTTCTGACACCAAAACGTTCTTCTTAGCATTTGTCAAACGGCTCTGATACCAATGGGCAGCGTATTAATGTAATAGACAACGTTAACATACAACGTTAACTTTGATCATTGTTTCACCGATCAGCGATGAGTCCATGCAACGCTTGAAAGGCTGTAAACATTCCAATTTCGCCACTTACAGCTTTAACACGCTGATTTGAGCCCTTAGAGAAATAGAAGTTATGCTAGGAGCTTCTACACATTGGTAGAATCTTCTACCAATTTATCAGAATTACGAATAAAACTCTCGAATTTGAGCATTGAAACTCCCATTCCTATACTTCTTTGTCATTCATTATTGAATTTCGTTGAAAGAACTGTTGATGAATTGAATGTGTGCCTTTACAAGCCCCAAATTTTTGAATTCCTCAAAGAATCCATTGGATTTGAGTATTCCGATGCTTCGAATTTGAGCCATTATGACATAGGGTTGGCATATTTTCTATTCCGTATTTGCGTTTCGTGGAACTCTGAAGAATTCCTTCTTAGGTAACAAGAGTTCAAAACTCAAATCAACAACAATTTCAATTGCTGAATCAACCCATTTAATTGCTTAAATTTCGCAGAGCAGGGTGTACACACCATTGAAAGTAATAGTCATGCTCCTTTCAACGCAACAACAAAATCGTTTGCACACACAGATTCGATGCTTCGAGAATCGATAAGACAAATAATTTTTCATTACAAAGAATAATGACAGAGAATATGGTAGAGGGAGCAACATTTATTTGAAAAACACATTGATACGCATTGATTTGAAACGCATTGAATCAATCATTCATTTGAAACCATTCGTATTGATATGCTGAGGTTACAAAATTCATTTGAAACCATTCGAATTGATATGAATTGATACCATTACATTTGAAAAATAGCATTGATTTGTACAAATACTCAAAGCAGCAAACGTATTTTAGGCAGCATGAAAAACAGTTATGTTAAAGGTGGCATGTCAATTCAATAGAGGTGTTCTTCTGCCTTGCGCTCTGGATCAAGTAATCATTCACCAAATTAATCCTTGAGAGGACAGAGGCGTTGAGGACAGTGCTCTGGTCAGAACGACAGAGGACAGTTCTCAGTGGATTAGTGCTCAGACCAGTTGCTTAGGGAATAATAACATGTAATTTTTTTTTTTAACTAAGGGATAAACCCTAAGGAAGAAAACTACACAGGCCACACATCATGGCTCTGATACCATGTTAAAGACATATGGGCAGCAAGGACAATATGAAAGATAATCAGGAGAGTACAATTTTTATTAATGGGAGATATACATTTATAGTACAATATGTGACCGTTGGGTTTAACATCCCAAGGTCTCTTGGACTACTTTGTCTATTCGGCTTCCACACTAACCCATAGAGGATTAGGTTTCCAACATTGTTTCGGGTATATTTTTTGTCAAATTTGCTAGAAATTTAAAATGCATTTTAAATAACTAAAAGCTAAAAAAAAAAATATTTAACAAAATTCCTAAAGAAAAGATTTAAAACCTAAAATAATTAGAAAAAAATGATTTTACCATTCCAAATGAGAAAATCTGCATTTAATAAACAAAACATTGCAAGTAAGAAATAAATAAAAAACCTAAATTATAGGAGTTTTGTTGGTTTCAAAGTGTTTTGTACATTGGTTTTGTGGTTTTCTAAGTTGTTTTGAAGGTTTTTTTTAATTGTTTTCTTGGTTGGTTTTGTGATTTTCTAAATTTTTTTAAGGGTTTTTTTGTGGCTTTCATAGCTTTTGCATGGGGTTTTTTTTTAATTAATTATTTTTCATGGTTTTTGTACATAGTTTTTTTTTTTTTTTTTTTTTTTTTTTTTTTTTTTTTTCCTGTTTTGTTTTTTTTTTTAAATCAATTTGTTATATTTTGCAAAAAACAAATAAATAAGAAGGACACATGATAGAATACCAACCTCTAATTGAGCCTTTTCTACATTGGTAGGGTGGTTGGCAAGATTGATTTGAACGCTCCATTGCTCAATCGAGCTCTAATATTCTCAGTCAAGCTACTGTCACACTCTCGGTTGAACTCTCATTATTTGTGAAAATGGCGCTTAATGATGTGTGGAGACCCTCGATTGATCTACCTTTTTAGAACCCAAGGAGCTTGATAGAGCACTTCAAAAGGCTCAATCGATCCATTGTTCTTTCCACCCAAACGTGCCCTCTTTCTCCAAAAAGTGTAACCTAAATCCATGCTTTCATCCTATTGTAGTTGTTTAAAAAAGAAAACCCACATCTTGAAAAGACTTTGATGTATTTATTAATAATAATCATAAGTCATCATTTTTATATCCATACCATGATCATATATCACACGATTTTTATGATACAATTATATACATAAGTCAAATTTTTGTTTGTAAATGGTAAGGTGGCGGTTTTCCATATTATGGATTCAAAAACCAACGAACTCCATAATATGTTATTTTCCATGATGCCATAAGCTTCTTTAATGGTAAACGAATCATTTGGGATGTATCCCATCTCATCTAATCACCACCTCATGCTACATGGATTTTCCTATCTTTTAATTGTGAATCCAAGATCTT
This sequence comes from Pinus taeda, assembly GCA_000404065.3. NCBI lineage: Eukaryota > Viridiplantae > Streptophyta > Pinopsida > Pinales > Pinaceae > Pinus > Pinus taeda. The sequence continues at coordinate 6,348 of APFE031594665.1, read as the reverse complement.
CCATCCCTCTGAATTCCAACCCATGTCCAAATGATCCTTAGTTTTACAAGCTCACCAATGAGCTTGAGGGGATGAATATTTCTATAGGTAAGTTACCACTATTGCACCTAACCCTGTAGTAAACTCTTTAATCGACCTGTTATCACCCAGGTTGTTCCCTATGACTCCCAAGGGAATACGGCCGGGGTAACCACTAACCAAGCTTTGGAGTATAGGTCCTAGCCTACCTATAATCAGAGAGGGATGTCTCTTTAAGTTTTAGCTCTATTTTGTGAAGATTTTAGGCTAGTTATAAGTTTCAGTTTTTTGTTTGAGACTTTGGTTGTGAACTGTTGTTGTGAGAAGGGCATGAAATGTGTGAAAAATGCTAGTCCATTGGGCATATGGAGTCAGAAATTTGAGACAGTCCTGGTGCCTGTGATGGAGAAAGTTTTACTGCAAGGCTATATGGCTATTCTTAATATAATTTTTGATTAGTGAGTGAAACAGCGGGAAATGGAATTACAGACAGTGTGATAACAATTTGAACAACAATTTCTACTTAGTAGCATACATTAATTACTAAATAGTAACTGTGAAATATTCAGGGTTTATTGGAGCAGTTAAGAATTCCAATTAAATAGCTGAAGTCATAGAAAACATTTATCGTAAAGACAGATTGAGATCAAGGTGTCTCCATGGACAAATCTTGAGCTATTCTTTTTCTTTCTTCCTAGATTTAGAACAACATATGAGAGATGTGAGTTAAACAAATAATAAAACATTGACAGAGATAGAGAACACTTATTATATTAAGCCATAGCACTAGAATCCTGTAGCATTCAATGGTTCCAAGATAGCATGCATCAGTAAGACCCAATTCCTGTAAACTCCAAGCTTTGTTTATATTATTCTTCCATAAATTACAGCTGAGTTCTCCTTTTTAACAAGAAACAACAACCCCTGCAAGCTTATGCGAGGGGGAATATATACAATTGGTTTTTACAAAATATCTGAACCGCTGAGTCACTTGATAAATTAAATACACTCACCAACTTTACAAAATAGCGGATAAGGAAGTTACTGCTGCCCTAAATATAAAATAAGTAGTCTTTAATTCTATCAGAAATCTTCTTGACCTTTGGAGGCCACTCAGTCGGTTGAGCGTTCTGCATTAATGCTGAATGATGTGTCTTTATGCTTTGTCATGCTGTAGCTTTCTTGCCCCTGTTACCTAAATCTGTCAGTGTTGCTTTTAGTGGCTGAATCTTCCTGCTGAGTTGGCTCATTCCACTCTCCTCCAGTCATAGTGTATGCATCACATTTTCTAAACATGATGACTTATGGTTTTTGACGAAAAAACTTTGATGAAAGCCTCCTGTTTACAGCAACAATTGTATCATTCTGGTCCACCACTCCTGTGTAGGCAATTGATGTCTCAAAATTGCA
>APFE031594664.1:0-10133 GCA_000404065.3 Pinus taeda | reverse complement strand
CATCTTGTATTCTATTAGGGATGCATATGAAAGAGATTATGAGGCTAGACATTGTCTAGCACGGAAGACAATAAAAATGACCCAACATATATTTGCCTCAAATGTCATATAAAAATGTGTGGCACTTGGAGGACCTATTGTCTTCAATCCATACAGTCTAAATTCTCATTGTGAGGTAGCTCTATTACATGAGACTACAATGTTTGTGTGTTGAGACAAATATCAGGTAGATATACTGAAAAAGTTGTTAAATACCTCATACATAGATTAATATTCCTTCATGAATGCAAACATCATTCAATATCCCGTAGATGAAAATGAGTGACATATGGATTGCTAAAGAAAAAATCAAAATATTTGGTGTTAAGCTAGTTGGACTTGAAAGTTAATACACTCTTTCATGAGACCTAGGCGATCCCTGATAGGTACTGTCCTTTTTTGTTCACCAGTGGAAAAATAAAGTCATAAATTAAAATTTGGCATAACATTAGTAAAACTACAAATAGTATTCTAACTTATTTAAGGAATCAACCAGTGTAACACAGGATAGCACATTCCAAAACAAGACTCCCTATTGAGGTTGCCATAGGAAGCCCATACATACCTAGTATTTAGGGTAACTCAACATACACCAAAACTATCTGAAATTCACATCCTCTGCATGGGGGCACCTACAAAGGAAACCTATGCACTCGAGGGACACACATAAGTACCCACAAAAGACACCCACCTTTTAGGATAATCTAATAAAAAACTTAATAATCCCACCCTTTCCTACTAAGTCCCATCAACTCTCATACACTCTATAAACCTAGAAAACCACAAAGATTAATGATTATTTCCTAATTCCCACATACCCTGTTGTTTCCTAATGAATTTTTTGTGGAGGTTCAAGATATAATGGGTGCATATACCCATGTACCAGAAATTTGGCACATGATAGGAATTAACATTCTAATGTTAAAATTAAGGAATAGAATATTGTCCATGTATTTTATAGTTCATTAACTAGAAGGATCTACCCTCAGAATATGCTAGGTGGACAGGATTGAAGTACTACTACAACATCAACACTCCAAATTCTTTGGGGAAAATTAATTCAAGGAAGAAAAACAATTAAGATGTCTAACAGCTGGAATTCATAAAATTTTGAATTCAATTTTCCTTATCTTATTGCATAGTAATAAAAGTTTCAGTGATAATTTGGTTCTTGCTACAGAATCATAACTGTTTTCAGCTAGATGTTTAGACATGAAGTTTATTGTGTTAAATGATGTTATACTTTTTACTATTGTTGATTGTACTGTTGTAATTTCTTTTTCCCATATTATTATTGTTTTCATTAGCATGTTGCACTAAATCTAGTGTTATAGACATGTATTTTCTTAAACATGATGAATTGGTAACTCATTGGAGTAATTTGGGCGAGGCCCAAGATTAAACCTCTATAGCCCCAAGATTATATCAAATAGTTTGCAAGCCCAATATATCAATAACTTATGACTTAGCAAGAGTTGAGACATCATGAACTACACCAAGGAGATTTATCCCAAAAGTCCCCTACTCTTTGAGCCTTATCACAATGGACCAACATGTCCTTCATGGGAATTGAAACTGGGTGGAGGGGATAACAAAACATATCCAAACCACTTAGAAACTTGTATTTAGTGCAGTCTTTATAGTCCGTAACAGTTTGTTGCTCATAAAAATAATGTCCAAGATCCAAATAATGACATAATTCACATAATATTTCAAATCAAATACTAGATTTCCAATTAGGCTCATAATAGTTCTCCTATGCTGCAAATTTAAGCCAAGAAATAGGTGTGATCAATCATTGAAGAGCCAATACAACTCTAACAACTGATACTGCTATGTATAATTTATTATCATGGCACAATCTTACATTTAAATATTATAATGCACAACACATCCAAGTTGGGAGGTAAGGGAATGCATCTCAGTAACAGTTAGAAAATAGAGCCAAATTTCAAGAAAATGTGGGAAAGGGGTAAGAGAAATGGAGGCAGCATGGGATATACTGGGTGTGGTAACACATAAAACATAATTTACACAGACATAATGTCTAAGCCAATAGAAATGGTAAATATAACTAGAGAATACTGTAATGTTAGATATGATGAAATAAATATGCACATTGCAAGCACCAAATTAAATATTTTTTAAATTTGGTGAATCAATGATCTTCTCATTCAAAGGAAAATTAAGCATACAACCATACATTATCACCATAATCTAAATGAAAATATTAAAAAGGAAAAAGGGTGTAAGGGTGTATCATTAACCTAAGTTAGATAGAACATATTGATCTTCTAGATCTGTGCAATCTAATAATTCCTCCATTATTGTCATTATCCCTTTACCAAGGCTCATCACTACCACAAGCAGCCTCTTTATTCAGTTGCAAAATTTAATTTGTAAGTGATTTTTAGTTTTAGGGTTTTGATTGAGGCGTAGACTTTTTATTAAGTAGCATTAGGTTAATAAAGGAGATTTGAGTTTGATAAAAATAAAAAGTTAATGGAATTTAAAGTTAAACACACACACATGGCCAAGGGGCACCAGGAGATTGTGAGAAGTATCCATGTCTCCTTGTAGGAAGCAAGAGTGATCAAAGAGAGACAAAGAGTCCATCCACGTATAGGGGATGGCCATGTTATGGGAATCCACTTTTAGTAAGACATGTCTCAAGAATTTTTCAAGGCATCCCCATAAAATAAGGGATGGCCAAGAAAATTTACTTTATATCCTAGAAATACCATCCTTGATGGATGCAGTGGATCTGTCATAGACCCCTAACATTGTGTACAACTGGTTAGACAAAAAATGTGTATTTAAGTATTATAATAAACAATGTAGATAATAAGTACATTACATTTCATCAAGTTCTTTCTCATCATAGACGTTTATCAATCTCAGAATGAAAAGTAGAATTACAGTTCCTCGATAAATAGTGGATACATTCTTAATTCGATCATTTGAAAACAAATATAGATAGGGATTACATGACAAGCATAGACAAGTTGTCAGCATATCTTCATCAGAGTCACTTTTTTTGTGCTTGTATACAATAACTAGAGAAAAAATCAAGTTGGAACTTGGAATAGTACCGTTGTACAATACGCTTGATTTCCTCAACATATAGAGTGAGAGTGTTTCATTATCCCACAAAAGGTTCAAATCCCACAACAACATGCTCACCCCTTGTGTGCCATCTTGTTCACACTAGCGGGCTATCCCACCTGCATAAGCAAGTTTTTCCATGTGGCTAGAGTCGGATACACCTCCTAGGAAAATATGGTAGAATAGATACCCTACTCATAGGGTCTGGGTCTCAAGCCACATATTCACTTAGTATGTACCATCTTTCCATACAATCTAGTTGTCTCACCGGCATAAGAAGGCTTCTCCAAGGTCCATGTGGATGGAACCAGATACAACACCTAGGAAAATATGGCAGAATAGATACCACAGTCACAGGATCTCGTTTGAAGTAGTAAATAAAAAATAACATTAAAAAAATGGAAATGTATTATCCAAGAGTTTTAGTGGAAACGTTTTCAAGTTGTTAAAGTGGAGGATGCAGCATTAAGGGAAAAGTTTAGGATGTGCAAGACCATAATTTCTAGCAGTTCAAAAAAATTGAAGTAGAAAAATCACATAAATTTGTGATAAGTTAATGAATGGAAATTATATTATGCCAGAGATTCCCTCAACAAGTTGTAATCCCATATTTTTGCGATAAATTAACCCTAATTACTCTGCACTAGTAAGCAACAGACGCATTTTCCAGGTGACAAAAAAACTAGAAATTGAAGCCAAGTATATAAAGAGTATTCCAACCATATCTACTTTTCCGATATAAATTTCTCCCAACAAAATTCGCTTTTCTCAAATATATAAAAACTCAAAAATAATAATGGAAAATATGTGTGCAAGACACTAAGGGTTGGAGTGCATTGCCACAGAGAAATTGAAGTAAAAAAAGGCATGAATGGGTATGAGGGAAAATTGAAAGAAGAGACATACCTTCTTGGAAGCGTTGGTGGGGGTGCAACAGACTTGGAGAGCATTACCTGATCCATCAGTTCTCTATGTAGCAATTGAAAGATCTATTCAACTCACCTTCATTGCAACAAATATTATTTCCCCTCTACTCTAAGAATACAGTGAAGAACCATGAAACCCCACACTTCTATTATCAATGATGTGCCTCCTACAAGCCTCCCATGCAGGCGTTAAATTTGATAGGTCCCCCTACCCATCAGATAATTTTTTTATGATGGTTTTATTTTTAAATCGCCCTTCACATGACTTTTAATACTTAATTTTACCCTACATTGCAGCTAAAAGTGAAAAGTGGAGAAGATTATGTTACAACTAAAATAAGTGAGCCACTTGGATACATTTCTTTAGGACACTCTTACAGAGAAAGGCCTGTGACAGTAATATGCCCAACAAAAGTAGAGAAGTAACATTGTCAGGCAGAGGATCTGCACATAGAATGGAGTCATATCGGAGGAATCTTATTTGTCTAGCTTGATAACGCAAGTGTATTCACCAACTACTGACCATAATATCAATGCAAGAAGCCTCAACCTAAATTGCACCTAGGTTAAGTTAACCAAATTCCTCAATTACCAAGGAAACAACTTCAAACATGGTTTTATTGAACATGGTTGTCTTTTTGTTGTTCATGTCACAAGTGAAAACTACATACAAATTAGTTAATACAAATATGGCTATAAAAGCAAATCTGTTAAGTAACAAATGTAAAATTTCAAAATGATACCTGTTAAAGTAAGTCCAAGGTACTCCACAATGGTAAAATATTGTGTTCTTTATGGACAATTGATATGCCCAACGATATGAACAAGAATATTATGAGATCAACCAATTAACAACAAAATTTGAATGATGCAGGTTCCTAAGGCATGGGAGGGAAATATATTGTTGGCAACTTGACATAACAAGCTATGAAGAAATAAATTAACAACTTTAGATTTACTGCCATAAAATACATCAATAAGATATAGAAAGTCATAGCATCTATGATTTTACTCAAATACAAGTTTGAGAAGGCAAGTGATCGATACTTACAAAATATCCATAAGCCCGGTAACCTCCAATTGCAATGGGGAACATGCACATGAACACAAGTAAATAAGAACCCTTTTCTCCTCTCCACATTGGTACAATGCTCTCCACATTGGTACAAAGGTAGGATGCCTAAGACTAGATGGCATAGTAGTCTACATTCTCAGATGAAACTTCCTAGTCAATCACAGGAAATAAACATCATCTATAAGGTAATCTATCAACATGTAACCTTCTCTAAACAATATGGAAAAATATAAGAAATCATTAGGAAACACAAGTCTATGCTGTTAGAAAAGCATAATACCTATATTTCCAAAACAAGATTGTTACCCTTGAAGGTAAAAACAATAATTCCCAATGAATTCAAGACTGAGAATCTTGTTGTAGTATTCGCCTTGGCCTTTAGGTTTTCACAAGATATGCCCAAGGGTCTAGGTTTTCTTGTGGACAAACCCCAAACCATAGAGCAATATGTAATTGCAGCTATAGAACCTATAAGGGAGAGTCCTGCTATGGAGTTAAGATTAGACAACTGGGACAACATTCATACATTCCTTCCATCTAGGATTATTATATCCAACATTAATATATACTTGAATCAATTAGATCTACAAAAAGTATATCTAAACTCATATATTTATACCTAAAACTGAAGATTGTATGGATTTTGCATTGGAGATAGAAATCCACACTTTGATATCCAATCGAAAGACGCGTGTAGCTTAAGATTAGTAATAAAGAAACCTATACATCAAGATTCTAATTGCAGAAGGTATATATTATTATTACCAAATGCAGCATGCATAATCTCCACATATTTGTTGTAGTGTTCCTTCGGAACAACTTCATGAAGCATGATAAGAACCTACAAAGTGTAGAGTTGCCACATGTATGCTACGGTGAGACAAATTATTCCCTAGATCATGTTTATATTCATGGATAAGAAACTACAAATCACAACAAAGTTTCAGAAGAAATAAACCCACAACACCACACTTCTATATTCATAGCTCTGAGAGGCACATGCACATTCTACAGCAAAGGTAGAGGTAGTAATATCAATGATTTTGAATCCTAACAGCTTAAAGGACTATTTAAGCCCATCAAGTGGGTGAAAAAACATAAAATTTGTTACCTTTAATAATTCAAAACATAAAAATGGTACTTTTAGGAATTCAATATTTATTTGAACACATCTAGGAATCCTGTTTATACTCATGGGAAAGAAATTACAAATCACAACAATGTTACAGAAGGAATAAACCCACAACAACACACTTCTATATTATAGCTCTAAAAGGCACATTCTAAAGCCAAGGTAGTAATATCAATTATTTTGAATCCCAACAACTTAAATGACTATTTAACTTTGTCGAATGGGTGAAAAAACGTTACAAGTGTTATTTTTAGGAATTCAAAACATAAAATTGTTATTTTTAAAAATTCAATATTTATTTGAACAAATATGGAGTTATGGAGTTTAGATGGATCTATTTTAGTTAAATATGGATCTATTTAAATATAAAACTAATAGAACTCAGTTCTAAGTTATGATACAAATCTCAAATAATGTCACAATACAAATATCAAAGAGAAAAGAAAATGCAAACGAAAACAAAGGATGTAGAAGAAACAAACCTACGACAACACACATTTTTATCCATTGCGACTGAGACACATTCTATAGAGGAAATCCGTGTATTTATACATTACATTCAATTGGACTGACACATTCTACATAGGCACATTCTACAACCTAATTAGATGTAGAAGTATCCATATGATTTAATCACACCAAGTCAATGTGAAAACATTGAGATTTTTAAACTGAGCAATTTGATCATTTTTTAAGAATAACAAATCGAGGTCAAGATGAATCTACCATCACTTTAAATTATTTTTCAAAATACATCCATGTGATCCGACATCATATAATATTTTGATGAATCTAAAAGTCAATTTTGTTATGAAAACATGAAATAAAAAAGACAAAGAAATCAAGAACATTCTATATACCATCCCAAGAAGGTAAAATCCATTGGCATAATCAAGGCCTGAAACCCAATCCCTACATTGATATTATGAAGCAATACATAGTAAGCATTCCCATTCCTAGACTCTGTGATGGGTAGACACACATCATAAGGATTTATGTTTGTGAGGTGCCTAACCTCCTCCAGATAGGTCTTCATACTGGTCAAAACCCTTTGCATGGGAGTCTCAATGGGGCTTAGAACCTTTGGAGAGATAAGGGAAGGAGTCAATGGTGCCCTTGGATTCCTGGGAGTCTTGAGAAGAGGGGACCTAGGCATGGAAGGAGACACCAAGGATGAATGAGGGAAAGTGCTCGTAATTTTCTGAGAAGGTCTGGGGATCTCTTCCCAGGGGTAAGAGCGTGAGAATGAGAATTTGTAGAAATCTGGTGGAGGGGAGAACGAGCACCAAGGGTGAAAGGGGGTGTGGCTCCCATGGGTCTGGGCAGTATTGAGACCAACTATCATCCCCCCCTAGTCCTCCTTACTCCTCGAAGGTGCTTGCAACCTAAAGGTCCTCAAAAAATCCCCAAATGAACCCTTTTCTTCCTTAGATTTTTTGTGCCCTATTACCATTTTGATAACAACAAAATGACCCCCAATTAATCATCATATCCAATGTGGATAACTAATTGAGTATACAAAACATAGGCTACCCACATTCCTCACCTCACCATACTTCTTTTTTCACAATATTCTCCTCTTCCTACTTCCCCATCATCATGGGCAACTCCACTGTCATCGAGTACTACAACATAATACAATGCTATCAACAAACATGTTCTCAAAACAATGAAAAAGATGTACCAATGCACGAAAAATGCATGAACCCCTGAACCCCAAAATCTTATCCTGTCTACCATATCTTATACTGGGAATTTGGAACCCCCACTGTTGTTGTAACTTGTAAGTATTATGTTATGATATAGCTGATCTAAATGGGAAAATTAGTTTTTTTGTGCTAAATTCCTCTTTAAAATATGCAAAAGTGCTTAGGGATTCATGAGGTTAATTTTAAGTTCTATCATAAGTTTTTGAGTGTTTTTATGTAAATTTCATGTACAAATTAACATAAACAAATGACTGAACAACAACATAAAACATACAAGAACATCACCAAAATAGTATCACAACAACACATGATTAAGGAGATCACCCCACCCGCGCTAAGTCTCCTTGCACAAACAAAACCAAGAGCTCTGATACCAAACTTGATATGAATGGGAAAATTAGTTTTGTTGTGATAAATTCCTCTTCAGAATATGTAAAAGTGCTTAAGTATTCATGAGGCTAATTGCAAGTTTTATCATGAGTTTTTTTACTATTTGTATGTAAATTTTATGTACAAAAAAATATAAACAAATGACTGAACAAAAACATACAACATACAGGAACATCACTAAAACAGTGTCACAATAGCACATGATGAAGGAGTTCACCCCTCTTGGGCTATGTTTTCTTGGTCTAGCTTCTAATGGTTTGACTCTCTTTATTATGCTCAGAAGTGTGAATACATTAGTTTACAATGCTTAAACATCTCTGAAACCTGCTCCAATGGCTCCAAAATGCCCAAAAATTCTAGTCTAGCCTCTTCCTGCTCTTGAATTGGTAAAAAACTCATCAGGTTATGCTCTCTCCAAGTTTGGGTGCTATTCACTCTACAAACTCCCCAAATTTTGGCACCAAACCCACAATTTCGCCGAAATCTGGGCGAATTTGTCAGGCGGTTAAAAAACTCACCAAGGCCTTAAAGCCAAAAAGGTTCAGTTACATGTGTCCATGTGCTCGGGGGCTAAGGCCAATAGCTCGCCCTCACCGGTCGGGCCTCCACTCTGCTCCGTTGTGGTCATGTTACCCCCATACACCCATGGGGATAGGGCTTTACCTTACGCACCCATTCAAAAACCTTGTGTGGTTTGATAACTGTTGCTCAGTGTTCACATGGTGCTCTACCAGTGGTAGCATATAGCAGTTAGGTGGGGCAGTTAACCTCCACCAATAGTTAGCCTCCCAAGTCGTATACATGTTTAAATGGGGGGGCAGGGCTAAGCCCTGGCTCCCTTCCCCCACAACTTCAACTTCATAAACTTTAAATACCATTTTTGTGCCATGGTTAATAAGAACCACAATGGTGTATTAGTATGCGACGATGTTAGTTGGATGAAGGTCTTGTGTTCGACCCCTACCCATTCTACTCAACCCTTTAACCAATTTTCGTGGCCCTTGGGCTACCACATGGCGGCCCCTGGTTGGGCCATGTGGTAGCCTGTGGTTGGCCACCAACCGACCAACCATATCATGGCACGTCAGTGCCATTGAAATCATGCCAATTGATAGAACCTAATTCGCTGGAGGAAAATAGTCAATGCATAATCACCTTGCCACATAGGCATGCCCAATTAGTACCACGTTAGTATTATAGATTGCTGATTGGGCTGTCTGCAATTTTTTTTTAAATTTGACTATTTGGAAAAGCAAACAGAACATGTTTCTAGGAGCATATGAAGTCCATTTCATGCAAAATGAGTTGCACCGAATTCAAGACGGAAAGCACTATGTGATCGTTTAGGTTCCACACCAATCCAACAACTTTGAATTTTGAGTAAAATTTTGAGCACCTGGTCAATAGATTACAAATATTTGAGTTCGGTCAAACTTTAATGATAGTATGAGCTCCTGCTAGGCCTTCCCAATTGCGACAAACGTGCAAGTCCAAAGGCCTGGAGTATTATGAATGAATGATATTTTCTATATGGTTGTGTTTTTGGTATGGAGATAGTGTAAGTGTGGACACCTATGGTCTCCATGGAGATAAAAAAATGGCGTCCTTGTTCTTGGAGGCCACGCTATATCATGACTAATGTTTTTATATTAATTTGTGACAATTTCTGAAATGGCGAGTACCAGTCCAAAATAGAGTGACCAACTTTGAATACAGTTACCCATTTCTGGAGTAAAATAATGGTGGACCCAACTAGT
>APFE031594659.1:0-23951 GCA_000404065.3 Pinus taeda | reverse complement strand
ACATGAAGAGCTAAGGTCTGAGACTTGCTTAGGAGGCTAGTATAAGTGATGATAGACCCATACTGACTGCAAATAATCATGGTGACAATATTTTTGTGTAACATGGGGCAAAGACAAAACAAGGAAAAAACGAGCTTTAGTCTCATGGGACAAGATCTGTAAACCCAAGATCCAAGGGGGCCTAGGTTTGGATAATCTAGAGATTCTCAGCAAGGCTCTAGGAGCCAAAATTTGGTGGAGGTGGGTTAAGAATCCTAAAGCTCAATGGGCAAGCATCTAGAAGGAAAAATATGCCAATTCCTGGCCGGATTCAAAGGAGTGGTTCAAAAAAATAGTTTCTGGGAAATCAGAGATGGAGATCTAGCACTTTCTTGGGAGGAAAAATGGCAACAAGAACCTAATCTACTAAAGGAAGAATTTTTGGGCCTCAAGCATGAGACAGACAAACAAGGATTAGTAAAGGTGAAAGACTTTTGGGAGAATTCACAAAATGCAGGAAAATGGAGAAAATAGAAAAAAATAGAGGGCAGAGAGGATAGAACCCTCGACAATAAAGCGGAGCCCCTTAAGAGGATGTTGGATCAGAGGATGATTTTAGTAACTGAAGGGTAGAACTAGCTGAGATGGGGTAACAACAAAGAGGGAAAATTTAATATCAAGGAAGCTAAAGGTATTCTCCTTGATCTGGAACCCCAAGCTCCAAACAAAACTTGGCAGAAGCTATGGAGGCACAAAGGCTGGATGAAAATCAAACTCTTCATGTGGTTAGTTCATCACAGAAAAAATTTAACCTGGACAAGCTTTAAAAAAGGGGTATGCTGGGACCCTCCAGATGCCAGCTCTGTGAGGCCCAAGAGGAGACTATGGAACATCTTCTCAACTGTTGCATTTTCACCACCAGGATATGAGATTTTTTTACCAACATCTTCAATCAGTCTGATAGAGACAAAGAAAATATTACTAACACTCTAAACAACTGGAGGAATAATTTTTCAGATTATGAATTTCTCAATTCTGCTTGGGATCTCTTGCCAAGTTTCATTATATGGAATGTGTGGAAAGAAAGAAACAAAAGAATATTCAAAGAGGTAAAGGATGCCTCTCTTCGCCTAGCAGAGCTGATCTTAAAACAACTTAAGGAGATAGTTGGTACCATAGTAAGGGATCTCCCCAAAAATCCTCCCTCAGAAGTAGAATTGAGAATTCTCCAGCAGTTAGGCATGCAGGGGCTTATTCCACAGGGTCTAGATAGGAAAATAAGCATGAGAGAAAAAGTGGAGGAGTTCTGGCTCCCCATGAAGGTTTTTTAAAGTACGACATCGATGGAGCTTCTAAAGGCAACCTGGGGGAGATTGGCTTTGGGGGAGCTCTTCGGGAGTATACTGGTAGCATAATCTCCCTCTTCCACGGAAACTTAGGAAAATCCACCAACAACATGGCATAACTAATGGCGTTGGAACAATGCTTAGAATTTTTGATACAAAACAATTGCCAAAATGTCATAATAGAAGAGGGTTCAGAGTTAGTCATCAATGCAACCAAGAGAATTAGTAATGGAACAGGGCCGAAAAAGGTTACAAAACACTGGAGGTTAACTCAGGTTCTCCATAAAATCCAGGTGCATCTACTGGAACTACGTACTCTAAGATTCATTCATGTGCGGAGAAAGGCCAACAAATTGGCAGACATTCTAGCCAACCAAGGTGTCAACTACAAGGACAACATAATTTTAATGGAGTGGAACGCAATGGCGCAGAGCAACCTGAGAAAACTCTATCATAACCAGGCGGAGGAGGACAAAGAAGTGTATAGGAGCAAAATGAAAGAATCCAACTCGTAATAGATAGAAGTTAGAAGGTTTCACATTTTTGGACAGAGAGGTTTACGATGGAAGGTGAGCCAGGGTTGGCCTTAGCAGTCAAGCGGACCACAATCCAGAATATTCTCAATGAAGGGCGATAGAGCTTCTCAGACCAAAGGAATGTTATAGGTAACAAGAGAAGGTAGTGGTTCAAGCATCAGCATCACCCAATATTTTAGTGGCAGAATCCAAAACCACTACCGGAGTGGTTTTGGAGTGATTGCACCACTTTAATGACAAAAGCAGTTTTGGAATTTTGGCAGTGATACCATACAGAGCATGACACATGGAGGAGGGCCCGGTCCAAAAACCACACTCATCGCTCTCTAAAGTTCGACAGTTTCGGGCACATAATATCCGGCTCAACCGTACGATGGAGCAAGGCAGATTAACGCTCTGGATCGAACAAGCAGTTTGGGGGAGCCCAAGGGTTAATCGTCTTACCTCTTCATGGTGTGAGGGAAATCTCGGCCGTTAGATCAAAAGAGAAAATCGAATGGCAGTGATCAAAAGATAGGAAGGGTTTGTTTGGGTGGTTACACATGGGGAGGGCTTATAGTACCTGAGATGCCCAGTGAATTAAAGTGGATGTTATCAAAAAGGGTTGGGTGGGTAATTCTTGGGAAACGAAGGGATAGGATTTAGATGAGCATTTTCCTTTTTGACGGTGATCATATAGAGAGATGGAGTATGTACAAATTGTAATTTTAGTTTGATTTAATGATAAGAAGGCACGTCTCTTGCTTTAGCAAAAAAAGATATTAATATTGAGGAACTGCATAGAAAGAAAATCTTATGAAAGTGGAGAGCTTTCACTATAACAACAAAACCTTTAATCAATTAATTAGCAAAGTCTTTAGCGAAAAATAAGTTTATTATGCAGGGGTACGGAAAAATCATTATTGTTCGTACTTCTAGAGTTCCTCATAAAGTGAGATAATAACATAGTAGTGGGTACCAACATGGTTTATATGTGTCAACATGAAAAAAGTATAGCGCGGAGGTCGGCACGATGAAATATTGAAAGCTTCGTCCCCACAATGGATTTCCTCTACACTTCCACACATATGCCTATTGACACAAGGATAGCCATAAACAAAGCTTTCACTATGCATAGAGCACAACCTTTAATCAATTGATTAGTAATATCTTTAGTGCAGAAGAATTTGATTCCACTGGAGTGCAGAAACTGCACTTGGTCTACAAGAGGTGTTCATTGACATGTGTGCTTAGGTGGAAAGTTTTCAATGGATAGATCTCAGTGTGTGGAGAGGTTTCATTGGGGATACATAAAGCATAAATAACATTAAATAAGAAACATTATTATTTACTTTATTGAAATAGGGACTTTAATAAACATTAAATAAGAAATATCACTATTTTTTTTTTTAAATAACATAGAAAGTATTCATCATTAATAAGGTTCAATTTCGTAAAAATTACTTCCATTCAATCAATATAATGGATCATTGACCCAATTTTTCATTTTGTCGATCATAATGTTATGTGATATGGATTATTGACCAAATTGTTCATTTTTTCGATTATAATGATATGTGCTGAAAATAAGGGCATATGATATAACCAGTAATAACAAGTTTATCAAAGTGTTCATTTTTGTCATCCAACAAGATATCTAGTGCATTGGCAGTGCATCATTCACCCATATTGTTAACAGGGAACATTATGATTGAGTAGGGCCTTGTAGTAATTGTAGGGCTTCTTTTCAGAGTGTCTTGTTGTGATTGGATCATAACACATAGGTGAAGAATATATGCTCTTGTTCATTGTAGTCATTCCTTTGACTTGTCTCTAAATTAATAGCATGACTTTGTCTATTCTTGGTGGAATTTTTCCTCTACTATCCTTGTTGCAATTGCAGAATGTTCTATTCTACTGATCTATCAGTTCTTTTGTTAAGATCATTCCATTGGTTGATGTTTTATAACTCTAGTAGATTTACAAGATTTTCCATTTTTGATATACGATTACTACACTAGCTTTATCATTAGTATTTTCAAATCCAGATTGATACACTTATGTGTGGAAAGTATGTGAAATGTTTTCTAATTCAATTCGAAAAGGATATCATACATGTGTCATGTTTGAAATTTATACCAATTCCTGCCAACACAAGAATTTTTGGTTATATCATATTGATACACAATAATTCGTAATGATCATTCACATGCTATTTTATTTTTGAGTGTAGTATAACAAGGTCACAAATTTTCTAAACAAATAGTGGAAATTCTGGCAAGATTTTGATCAAAATTCAAGAAAAACTTTGGGAAATCTGGGTTATAGTTGTCAAATTTCAGGATTTTTGGTTCCTCAAGGTTTTTGATGGCGTTTAATTCATTTCCACAATCAAAAAATGATTTAAAAAATCCTATGGTTAGTTTTTATATGAAAAAAAATTGGATTTCGGCGAAAAATGACTTTCCAGGCAAATTTGTGGTATCGATAGACAACATCTTTTTTTTTGCTATCAACGTTTGATTAAAGAATAATTCTAATTGTTTTCTTTCAATTCAATTGTTATTATTATATAAATTATGGTAACACTTTCGTTTTCATATATGAGTTGCATCAGATTGCTTATTGTCACTTGCGTTGGTTGTACGCCATCAATATTGCATTGAAGACATTAGCATGATTAAAAATATAGACTAGGTAAAAATTTATCTAGATAAAGATGAGGACAATTAAACTATGATTCAATAATAAAATTGATTGTTTTCATTCAATTTAATTGTCATAATCATAGCAATTATGGAAATTCCTTTATATTCTGTAACACCCTCCTCCCACATTCAACCACGTAACTGACCAACTGGGGTAAACAAATGAAAAGAGGCTACTATGATCTGATTCAATCTTCTAGGTCACCTTAAGGAAGTGGAGTTGATAAAACAAAACCAAAGAAGCCATCCACACATCCTATAGAACCTCCAGGAGCTACCCAACCTTTCCAAGTGACCAATCCTAGAGGAAACTCAATAGTTCAAGGATCTAGAGCCCCAGTCGCTCCCTTGCCAAGCCCTCCAAGTGACCGAGGGTCCCAATCACTCCCATGGACCTTCTTGAGTATGACTATAGCCTTTTCCTACCAGTGTTGTGCCTGAAACTGTGAGATTTAAGGCTAAATTCTAGGTCTAGGACCAAGTCACTAGCCATAACTTCATGGAATTCATAGAAATTAAAAGAAACATAGAGACAATGATGCCAATGCAAATTATTAAGCAAGGACTTGACTAGACCCCTACTAGCCATGATAAGCATTTCATCAAACATGTCACAAAATTGCATCCTACATGTCATAATAACAGATTTGAGCATAAGGGTCTTATACTTATCTAAGAATCACTAAGAAGAATTGATGTCACATTAGCTTCATTATCATCTATTAGGTCATAGATTCATTTCTCAATCGTTTACAAATCAAAACATGATGAGAAACATACATTTTCACTGTCATAAAACATATGCATAACTAGAATATAAACAACATAAGTAATGAGGATACAATAACCATACGTGCCACATATAAATCAATACATTTTATCATAAAATACGAAGGAAAGAAACTCTTATTAATGAATGCAAAATCCCACCCTGTATGGGACTACCAGGTTCCACCTGACCATAGATTGGCTGAGCCAAATATGTCTTCAGCCAATCATCCCCATGCCACATTCCAAGCATGAATGCGAGAATCAATCCAAAAGAACCAACTAGTGCTTCCTGAGGCTAAACCACCTCACCCTCATCAATAGAATCAAGCTTTACCACAATCCTCATCAGATCACTAGGCCATAAACAAGCATGTATGGCACCATATTTATCCACCTAAACAGTGAGGAATTTTCTTGTATCCTAGTCTCTAGGCTTTACCTCTATCTACAGTTAGATCCAGGGATCACCAGGCCATAATTGAGACACCAACCTCCAATATTTATCGTATATCCCACCATTCACTGGAAAGGATTCCTAGGCCTGATAAGGGGAACCACCTCTAGGATTTATCGTATATCCCACCATTCATCGATCGAGGATTCCTAGGCCCAATGAGGCTCACAATTCCTAGCTTTACCACAACCCACAATCTGGTTCAGGGGTCACTAGGCCAGTTGATTTACTGCAATTCATAGTTTGGTTCAGGGATCACCAGGCCATGTGTTCTTTCATTCAAATATCCACCTCACTCAACTTCGAATCCATCCGACAATCCAACTCAATGAAAACATGAGAACCCCATCTCACCATGACTATCTAGAAATGGCAAGGCAAGGTTGAAGAACATTGTCACACCTGGAAAAACCCATGCCCATGACCAAAAGAGAACCAAGAACACACATGCATAACCATGCATGCCAAATCTATCGAGGAAATCACACATGCAAAATGATACCTGCAAGTAAACCCATTGTAGCTACTTGATCCTACTCTTCCTTGCTTGATCTTTGCTTACTCTTTGCCTTGTTTTCCTTTCTTGATCCAAAGTTGAAGTTTTCCAAGAAAACTTTAAGTGTCCAAGAGTGTGAGAGAGAGAGAGAATAGAGAGAGAGCTCCAAAATTGAACTAATAAAAGGGTAACAACTGATCCTCATAAGCCTCTTTATTAATGTGGCCTCTATTTTCTTCATTTTCCCATTATTTTCCTTCATTTTCCTCCTCAAATACAACCTATGACTTTTCACCTTCCTTTTCTCATAATTTCCATTATTTTCATAAATAAATTTCTAAACATTCCATTTTTCCTTTCTAAAGCCTTTGCCAATTTCCTTAGCCATAATAAACCAAATGAACACCCACACTATGATGTTTTTCCCAACATTCAACTCGAAATAAGTTTCCCATAACCATGGTTATTATTTTTCATTTATTAATTTTTATTACATGGAATTTTTACCAGGGTTGTTACAAAAATATCCCCCTTGGGGGAACACCGTCCTTGGTGTTCAATGACACCTATAACCAAAAAGGCTACAGAAAGAAAAACATACTGCCCATGGAGCTTTATAACTTAGCTCGTTGCAATATTTACAATGATCAACCTGCTGAGAAGAAAACCAACATGACAACCATACTAACATGACCCCCATACCGCTTATTGGAGCTTTATAACATAGCTCATAGCGATATTTACATCCATATACATATGTACATATACCAAAATATCACCCACTCATATACCCAAAACATATACCAAAACATATATCAAGGACATTCACTCAACCAACAAATAAAGAAGGATACATAACCCACATATGATCTGCCATCTCCAATGTAGCTTCAATGGGCCCAAAGTGTTTCCAGTACACTTTAACCTATTTGATTGCTTAGTTCCAGAGCATGAGCACATTTCTCTATAATATACACTAAGGTTCCAATTAGAATTCTCCATCTGGCTCAACCTACAATAGAAACTAGTCAATCACATGATCACCATCTTTAACATACTTCTTAAGCAATGGAACATGGAAAACATCATGGACTTACACTGTCGGAGGAAGTGTAATTTGATAGGCTACTAGTCCAATCCTTTCCAGAATCTTGAAAGGCCCACAAAACTGAGGTGCCATCTTGGTGCATGATCCAATCTGCAAGGAGCTCTTCTTTGGCTTGATGTGAAAGTACACTTGTTCCCCAACCCGAAACTCCTTAAACAACTTGTTTCAATCTGCATATATTTTCTGTCTTTCTTGTGCTTCTTTTAGATTCTTCTTGATTACCAACATTTCTTGTTCCATTCCTGCTAACATATATGGTCCAATCAATACCCTATTCAACGGGTCACTCTAACTAATGGGAGTATTACAACTCCGCCCATACAATGCCTCAAACAAACTCATCCTCAGTGACTCGTGGTAACCATTGTTATAAGAAAAGTTAACTAATAGAAGGTACTCCTCCCATATCATATGTTGATACATCACATACATCCTCAACATGTCCTCTAATATCCTGTCAACCCTCTCTCTCTGTCCATTTGTCTATGGATGATAAGTTTTACTGAAGGACAAATATGTATGTAAACCTGCAAACAACTCCTTCTAAAACTTGGAAGTGAACTTTTCATCCCTTTCTAACACAATATTCTTCGGAACATCGTGCAATTTGAACACATCTCTGATGAAAAACTATGCCACATCACTAGTTGACTACGTACCCTTCACTGGAATGAAGTGTGCTACCTTAGTCAACCTGGCCGCCACAACCATGAAGGAATCATGCTGTCTAAATGTCCTTAAAAAACTTGTAATGAAATCCATGGAAATGACCTCCCATTTCCATTATGGAATCGCAATCAGATGTATTAGTCCACCTGGATGGTTACATTATGTCTTTACCTATTGACAATCCAAACATCTAGCCACAAACTCTACCACATCCTTCTTTATTCTACCAATAATAAAACTTTTTTTCTTTTTTCAATGTCTTTTGGTAGCTTGGGTGACTTGAATATGGTTTTGCATGAAAATCTCTTAAGATAATCTTCTTAAGCTCACTGTTGTCTGGCAGATATATCCTGTCCCTAAATCTGATCAAGACATCTACAGAGAGATGATACTCCACATCCTATGCACCTATACCTGTACTTGTACCATTACCTATACCTATACCTGTACTCTGATGTAACCTATGCATAAGCTCTCTATACCTTTCATCCTGCTGACCTGCCTATAAAATCTAATCCTGTAAGTTTGTCCCATAAGAAGTCATAGATGCAATATGATTTACTTGTATCCGCCTGCTAAGAGCATTTGCAACCATGTTCTCTTTACCCTTGATATACCTAATCTCAAAGTCAAACTCACTGATCATGGCTAACCATATAGCTTTCCTGCCATTCAAATTCGGCTGGTCAAATAAGCATCTCAACCCACTATGATCACTAATCAGTACAAACCTCATGCCAAGAAGATAATGCCTCTACATATTCAATGCATGAATCATCGCTTCTAGCCCAAGATCATGTGTCAGATAGTTCTTCTTGTGCTCATTCAGTTTCCATGACTCTTGAGATACTACATGTCCCTCCTACATAAGGACTCCAAGTCCTCTCTTAGAAGCATATGTACACGCTACAAACTCTTTGTCCAGGTCTGTAATATTTAACACTAGAGTGTTTTTTAACAATTTCTTTAACTACTCAAAACTTGTTGCACATTCCTCTTTCCATTCAAATTTCTTACCTTTCCTTTGTAATGATTTAATAGGATATGCAATCTTAGAGAAGTTCCTGATGAACCTTCTATAATAGCCTAATAGCCCCATGAATGATCTTACCTCATCCACATTCCTAGGAGCTACCCACTCCATGCTAGATCTTATTTTCTTTTGATCTATTGTTATGCCTTCCTTGGAGAACACATGCCCCAAGTAATGTACCTCTGTCTGAAAGAAGCTGCATTTGCTCATCTTAGCATACAATTGGTGCTCTCTCAATAGTTTCAACACTGATACTAAATGCTTGAAATTCTCTTCCTCATTCTTAGAATATATCAAAATGTCATCAATGAATACAATAACAAACTTGTCCAGATAAGGATGCAACACACTATTCATCAAGCACATAAAGGTATCTGAAACATTAGTCAAACCAAATGGAAATACAACAAACTCATAATGCCCATACATGGTTCAAAAATATGTCTTGTAAATATCCTCTTCCTTGATGTGTACTAGGTGATACCCAAATCTCAAATCAATATTTGAGAACACTGTTTCTCCCTTTAATTGATCAAATAAGTCATTAATCCTCAGCAAAGGGTACTTGTTCTTGATGGCCACCTTGTTCAACTTCCTATAATTAATGCAAAACCTGAGAGTACCATCTTTATTCTTAAAAAGCAAGACCAGTGCACCCCACAGTGATACACTTGGCCTAATGTATCCCTTATCAAACATTTCCTTCAACTGCAACTTCAGCTCTACTAACTCAGGAGTGCTCATCCTGTATGGTACCTGTTATCACTTAAGAATTCTAATTCCCAAACTGCTCACATTAGTTTGATGGTAAAGATTCGGTGCTAGTCTAGGTTTGAGTTTTTGTTTGCCTTAGAGTTTGAGTCTTAGGAGTCTACTATGCATTCTCATTCACCACTGGTCTCATAGTTCATACAATTTCCATGTGTCAGCTTTGTTCAAAGGTTATTATGTGCTACAAAGCTCTTTAGGTCATTTCGTAGCGCATAATCCAGATTTTGCACTGGCTGCGCTACGAAATCGGAGATTCATGCAATCCACAGCAAATCTTCCCTAACTGTCAAATCTGTCAAGTTTAGTTATGGTTGCATCATCCACTGTCAGCTTATACACTCCACATATCATGTCCAATCACTTATCTCCATCATTACAGTCGCTAGGTACTCTGGTACACTCGGATTGCAAGATCCAAGAAAAGCCAGGTATTCATAGTCCTAATCATGATTGTATTCATTACATAAGGGACAAATCTACAAATGTTCAATTTGAATGCATTGCATATCAAGCAAGGCAGCTATAAAGTGAGGCAGCTATCAAGCGAGGCAGAGATCAAATATTGAGACAGTGTCGGTCATCAAACATATAATTTCGCTGGAGATTCATGGAGGGGTCTGTAGAGAGAAAGAGTCATAGGTTAGGTACGTGTTTGAAGAGTGAAACTGAAGGTTTAGACATAACCTTGAAGAACAGATAAGTTGAGCATGCATTCAAGCAAGCTGGATGCTGGAATTTTTGCAAGAAACTCCAGGGAGGTCATGCACAAGTCACCAAGGAATTTGCTTTGAATTTCACAGGACCGAACTCAAAGGTTGGTATGCCTGAACTGCAGGTCTCGCCAGACGTAATATCCATAGTTACGGAGATTCCAAGGGGGCAAGAAACTTGGTTTAAGAATTTCAAATTTGATATGGCCCCATGCAAAGAATTTCTGAAGCACGAGTTCTTTAACTCAGATTTAAACAAGTCTGTTCGTAGGAGTTATGTCAAGGATTCGTATGCCAATTTGCTTACCTACATACAGAGGTACCTTACCTGTGAAGGGAGATATAATAAGGCGTATTCATATCATTTTAAACTTCTGTTGCATTTCACAGGGAAGACATCTATTGATTTACCTTTCTACTTATTTCGTAGCCTAAGCAAAATGTGTGACAAGGTGTAGCTAAGGAAAGAGTCCTGTGAGAATTCATTGTTCCACCATGGATTGGTTAAGTTGATTATTTTGCATGAACTCCAGAAGGTAGGTAGAGACTGGCCCACATTCATCTTCATGTCTAGTTTCAAGAACGAGACTGGTCTTAGTCCTCAAAATACAAAATATTTGCCAACAACAATTGATCATCAGGCAGAAACAAGATCCAGGAGGTTTATAAAGGTGAAGGCTATGAAACAGGTAAGGGAACCCACCAAGCCACTGATAATCGAAGATACACCCCAACAATCCCAGAAAGAGAAAATTCAAATCAGAGAGGGTGCACCTGAATCACCCACAGGGGAAGTAGTCCAGAGAAGAATGACAAGAGGCCAATTAGCTAAGGAAAAGGGAAAAGCAGTGGTGACTGAAGACACCCCGGTTTCAAAGGGAAGTCTTAACGACATATTGTAGGCAATTGATATTGAAGAGTCTCCCCTGGTTCAAGAAGATGTGATAGAGTCAGGAAAAGACCAGGCTAAGAGAAATAAGGCCTCGAAAAAGCTCAAGTTCGATGATCTGGTTGATAAATTTGTCTTTAGGCCAAGAAGACCCATAACGAGGAATTTCAAAGACATACAAGAGATACTTGCCAGGAGCAGATGAAACAGAGGAGATAACACAGTCTCATGAAGGAAAAGATAAAGGTAAAGCAGTTACCCTTCAGGAAGAAGATAGTGTTGAAGAGTTGGAAAGAAAGTTGGAATTGGCAAGCTTTGAAATTGCTAGACTGAAGAAAGCCTCCAGAAAACATACAATCAAGGAAGCTTATTTTAACCAAATGCAATCTCGGTGGGAGGAAAAAACATTTCAAATACAAGAGGTGGTTGACTTCAATGTTCAATTCCGTAGCTGGACTATCCCTGCAATAAAGGAGGCACAATTCATCAGAAAGGTCAATACAAAGCTGAGAGCTGGGACCAGAGTCATGAAGAAGCAAATTGAGGACTTAAAAATGCAGTTAGCCCAACAGAATCTCCTTAAGGAATTCACACAGCCAAAAAGGTTATGTTCCAAAATTTGATGGTTTTTCCTTGTTATAATTTTTCTTGAAGAATCATACATTTCCACTAAGTTTTGAAAAGCTTTGGAGCAGTTGAAAAGGATGTTTGAATATAAAGAAGCTCAAGATAGAAAATTTTTGATATTAGGCTATGTTTTGGGGATTACATAGTAGTTTCGTAGCATGTTACGAAACTGCTGTAGCTACATAATTCAAACTTAGTCAACCAATTTTGAGGGACCGAGGGGAAATTTTTGAAAAAGAAATCTCTTGAAAGGATCATGTAACAGGTATCAACATTCAACAAGGGAAGAAACAAGGGGAAGAAACATCTATTCGAACTATAAACGTTTTGTTATAAAGTGATCAGAGTTACTATAGTTCATGATATGTCAGACAATTTGGAGGAGTTCTTGTCCTCACACATGGAAAAAGGTTGACAACACATCAAGGATGTGGCATTATAATGTATTTTTGTGTAATCAAAGAAGAAGAACATGGTTCATTAGTTTCGAATATCTTTGAGGAAAACCAAAGGCAAATAAACAGGGGTAGTTTCCTACTTTTCAGGAGCAATGGAGAAGATGTGACATTAAAGACTAGTAGGCAGCTACAAACACCCACTACAACTAAACTAAAAGAGACCACTTGTCAAAGAACGAGAATTGATTGTAATTAATGCTATTATTAGCATGATATGGAGTTAGACTCCTATTTTCCTTAGATCTCTAAAAAGACTAGTTATTAGTTTGTTACATTTAATAGGTAGTTAAAGTGTGAATAGGTGTGATAAGAAATAGAATTCAAATTCCTCTCATGTTGGAGGAGGAATCTCAGCCTTGTAAAAGAATTCTAAAAATAGGAGAAAGAGAAATGTACACAGGGTTGGAAATTTATTGAAAAAAGCTCTGATATTTGGCTTTATGTAAAAACTTTGTTTTAGTAATACAAGATTGGCTTTGCTTCTCAGGACTCAAGAGGGATTCTATGTTCATAATGTGTTGTGTTGTTCTTTTCCCAATATTTGTAGTGGTATGAATGTGTAATCACTTAGAATTCACTCATAGTGCTCTAACTTCCTGTATACATTCATAGACTGTGTGGTCCTATATGCTTTTGGTATGTTCTGAATGTGTTGAATGCTGAATGCCCTGACTTCTATGTAAGGTTGATAACATTGTTATACTGAAATGATGTTGACTCCATAAGCCCAATGGATAGTTTCTAATTGTGTTTCCACCATTCATATTTTTACATTCGTTTCATAAGAGTTAGCCATCTTAATCATAATCAAAAACATTAATCCTTTGAGAGAGCCCTCTTTGGTTGGGGAGGCTAAGCCTCAGCCTAAAGTAGGTTTGAAATAGTTACTTGAGGTCTTCCTGGTCTGCAGCCACCCAGGGTCAGATTTTGAGATAACAATTTGGTGCGTCTACCGGGAATCTGAAGATTAATCATTCTTGAAATCAAGAGATTGAACTTCTGAAGGTAGTAGGAGCTCAGAAGGACTTTCGAGGCTGCAATCTACCTTGGTGACTCCATACATTTTCAAAAGTTGAAAAGGTGGCTTCGAGAGGGAGATATACACGGAGAAATCCTGACCTAGATCCACCTACTCCTGTGGACAATCTAAACACCATTTCAAGGAGTAGACAAAGATTTACCAAAATACCAGGTACTCCATCTTTTTCAAAATCTTTGCTCTCTGAATTTTCAAGAAGTCCTGAAGACAAAATTGGTGATGATAAGATTCATGAGGTGTTGTTGAGGTCTGCAAACGAAGAAGAACTTATTGGAATTATTTTAGATTTACAAAAAAGAGGTATTGATACTTCGTCCTTAGTGTCACAAAAAGATAAGGAGGAATTTTTGGAGGCTTTTACTTTTGAATTGTTGTTAGAAGAGGAAGATTTAAATAAACTTAAATAGCTTGATCCTTTTGAAGTCTTACTCAAATATAAAACTGGTCTACCCCTTCCAAATTGGAGTACATTTTTCAGTGGTTTGCAAAGTCCAAATAGTCCTTTTTGTATCAGCACTTTATCTTCTGCCTCTGCTAGTCCTAGTAGTTCTCAGACACTAGGAAATCCACCTCATATAAGTTCTGGTTCCTCTATCCCTATAGTACCTGTTATCACTGTTCCTCCATTAATTATGGCCGTACCTGTTAGGTATGCTCCACTAGCCCTCCCTGTTGTTTTACATGACCTTCCCAGCAAATATGCTACTAGAATTCCAACATGGGTGAAGATGAAGAAATCACAACAGAAGAACATGTAGACAGATTCAATGATTTTGCTGACAAAGAGGAAGTTGATGATGAGGATGTGAAGCTAATATTGTTTGCACAAACTTTCATTAGAGAGGTTAGAAAATGGTTTAAATCTCTCACAGCTAGAAGCATTCATAGTTGGGCAGAGTTTGAAGATAGTTTTCTAAGAAAGTGGGGAAACAAAACTAATCCAGTCCAAGCTCTCACTGAATACAACAATCTTAGAAGAGCACTTGATGAAACCGTCCAAAACTTCTCCAAAAGGTTTAATAAAATATACAATTCTATCCTAGCTCATTTGAAGCCTCCTAGTGCCTTGGCACAACTGAGATACGCTGAAGCATTTGATTCTGACTTCTCTTTGTTACTCAGAGAAAAGGATTCTACTACTCTTGCTGACATGCAAAAAGATGCAATTAAAGTGGAAGGAAACATGATTGTTGCCAAGAAATCAAAGATGGCAAAAGCTAAACTGAAAGAAGAAGAGAAACCATCCACTTCAGCTTCAGAGGATAAGTTTGACACAATGATGAAGACCATGGAAAAATTGATGGATCAGTTGGCTCTTGGGAATACTTCTGCTCCTCCAGCGTAGCAGGAACCTCAATTTAGAAATCCTCAGTTCAGGAGACCTCAAAATCAGAAAAGGCCAAGAGAAAATAGGAATCAATAGCCGGATCCTCCAGTAAGACCTCCTTTCCAGCAAAACTTGGTTGATGATGAAGATGAACCTGAAATTCCCGAGGATTCCATCCATTTTCTTGATGAAGAAATGCCAGGTATCTTCTTGACTAAGGAAGAACATGATGAGTCTAGTATGACCAAATCAGGAGAGGAACCTTCAGACTATTTAAAGGGCTATCAGCATGCTATCTTTGAGATGCAAAAGTAGTACAATCTCAAGAATAGAAACGTGCCTATTACAACAAACAAAGCACAACACAAGAAAGATGCCTCAAAGGCTATTGAAGATAAGAAAGACAACTCAAAGGTTGCTGAAGGTAAAAATGATTCTCCACCTGGCAAAAAGGATATTCAAGCGCCATCCCATACTAAAGAAATTGAGAAGACAGTTTCTATTTTTAACCTTGAGAATGAGATTGCAAAAATCAAAATATCATTTCCCTTTAGTGAAATCCTCAAGGTAGACAAATACAAAAGTAAGATTGCTGAAATGATCAATTCACAACCAGGAGTAGCTGATATCTTAAATGTACAAGAAGATAATCCTATTATTTGCTTGGGTCCTGTTGTGGCCACCAACAATCCCCCTCCTTATGAAGTATTATTGCTAATACTAAATAAGTGAGGCCCCTCAAAAAAATTAGTTAATGTTACATTTTCTTACAACATCATGGACTTAGGAAAATACCTTCAAAAATCTAAAAAACCTAAGTTTCATAATGAAGAAAATTAAATTTACTCCTTAAAGAATATCGCATCGCGCAAAGGATGATAGGATACACCATCTAAAGAGTTAAAATGATAAAAGGCAATATTGTGTTATGTACCTAGGGGGGGTAATATGGGGTACCGAGGGAGGTACCCAAGGTAATAATGTAATAATGGGATGGGCCATAGTAATAAATAAGGTGGTTAACCCATGTCATGTAAGGGACCACAAGTAGTTAATAATAATGTAATGGGCCCATGGTAATGATGCATGGTATTGTATGTATGAGGCCTATATAGAGGCTAGAGACTCCACATGGAGAGAAATGAAGAGAAATAGTCTTGTATGAACAAGCATATGGCTTGTGGAGTATTCTCCTTCCTTAAGGAGTGAATGTATGGTGTTGCCCTACCATAAGGGTTTGATAATAAAGAATCATTTCTATCTATTTTGATCTTGTTATTCTTGGGTTAATTCTATTATCATATATTTCTTGGTTAGATCTACAACAAGTGGTATCAGAGCACTTTCTTGGGCACAAAAGTGGAGACTTTTTTTTTCATTTTTGCAGGGTTTCAAGGGCGGCGAGTTTTCAGATCAGATCTGTAACTTTTGGTTCAAGATCTACAAAATCTGATTGCATATTTGTATTCTTTGTGAAAAATAGCCGATTTCAAAAAAAAAAAATCGGCCGAATAGGAGTCCGAATGAAGGAGATATCGCTGATCTAAAAATCAGTAGGGTTGTAGACAATTTTCGGGGCAGCGAATTTGCGGCGTAGCTCTAGACATCTTGGTGCAAGATCTGCAAGCTCTGATTGCAGATATGGAATCTTTGTGAAAAAACACCCAATTTCAAAAAAAAAATCAGGCGAATCGGAGTCCGGATGAGGGAGATATCGCTGATTTAAAATCAGCGTTTTTTTCAGAAATTTTCGGTGACGGCGGGAGAGTAGCAGCGCAGATCTGAAAATTCCAGTGTCTGAATTAGGATTTCTATCACATGGGCAGGTGCAGAGTGGTTGTTCCATTTCTAAAAACAGGTTATAATAGCAATTCTGAGCAATATTGACGGATCTATGACCATTTCAATTTTTCACCAATGTTGTTGTAATGGCGGGCCTAGATCGGAATTCGAGGGAGTTGTATAAATGTGACGGTTCTCACACGTCAACATGGCTAGAACAAATAGAGCAGTATTTCAGATTGAATCATATCCTAGATGATTGGACTAAGCTTAGGGAGGGGAAGATGTACTTGGACAATGAACGATGGCAATGGGCGGAATGGCATCAACGTCGCAATGGACCTTTTACGAGTTGGGCCCAATTTGCCAAAGCTCTTATAGAGCGCTTTGACCGTAAATCAAATCTTGTGGATAAACACACACAGACAGACACACAACCTAGCAAAGCTGTTATTTTTACAGGAAAGAAGGAAACCAAGGAACCAAAAGGGTTATTTTTGGCTGGTATCTCGGTATTGCAGGTTCATGGATTGATTCAGAAGGAGAAAATCATTGTGTCTATCAACCGAGTTGCAAACAAAATCTTATAAATGTCAACTTGGCAAAGAAATTGCAAGTCCCAGCAAAACAAATTGAACATACACAGGTTGATAATGAGGTTGTTCAAGTTTACAAGGATTTGAAGATTTTTATGGATAAATATGTGTTGCATGGTGATTTTTATGCCTCAGAGATAGATAATATGGATGTTGTTTTGGGATATCCTTGGATGGAATCCATGGGTACTATCAATATTAATGTGCAGAAGAAATTCCTGAAGCTATGGTATAAAAAGAAGAAAATTACATTATAAGATATTTCCATCCATAAACAGGTAGAGCACATGGAGGCTGCAACAGAAGATGTTCAAGGGACTGACATATCAGATGATGAGCCTTTGATGATCGACAATCAAACACAAACAGAGGCTGCAGAAGAAAAGGTTACAGGTGATGATACATCAGAGGAAGGCTCAGTGGCTGAAGTCATATTGAAAAAGAAGACACCACAACAGGCCCTACAGCAGGGTGAAGTCAAGCAAAAGCCATCGTGGGTTAAAACTTCAACATATCATCACCCACATCACCCCGCAAGACAAACGTCAAGATGGCAACCAAAGTGTCACATGACGGATATAAAGGAGAGACGATCCACCTACTACACCTCAACATAGAAGAGCTGCCACGGTCAACTTCCATCTCAAGCGAGCGAGGCACCGGCGAGATCGAGGGTTCACCTTTCTCTTGGATGGCTAGATGCACGTGCTTGGTATCAGTGGACTACTCTTTTGAGTAGATCTTATTATTTGTGTTCTTCTCATGTTTCGGGGACGAAACATGCTAAGGGGGGTGGAATGTTATGTACCTAGGGGGGTAATATGGGGTACCGAGGGAGGTACCAAGGTAATAATGTAATAATGGGATGGGCCATAGTAATAAATAAGGTGGTTAACCCATGTCATGTAAGGGACCACAAGTAGTTAATAATAATGTAAGGGGCCCATGGTATTAGTTGCTGGTATGAGGAAACCATGGTAATGATGCATGGTATTGTATGTATAAGGCCTATATAGAGGCTAGAGACTCCACATGGAGAGATATGAAGAGAAGTATTCTTGTATGAACAAGCACATGGCTTGTGGAGTATTCTCCTTCCTTAAGGAGTGAATGTATGGTGTTTCCCTACCTTAAGGATTTAATTAATAAAGAATCATATCATATTATATCTCGGTTTATTTGCATTATCTTATATTTTCATATCAGATCTATAATATTTATGGGTTAGATGTACAACATGATTTCTTTTCTTTTGCGGTTGGTTTCTTCTCTTTTGTGGCAGATTGCTTTGGCCTTGGCGACCTTGGTGCGGTAGGCATAGGGGTTGTAGCTTCCATGCTTGATATCTTAGGGCTCATTGCGTCAGAAACAACAACTTCATAACTCACGGATTCGTTGGGTTTGGTGGAAGTCATTTGCTGGAGAATGGTCTTTTGGTTCCACGCAAGTAAGGAAGAAAATGTTGGGCTTGCCACGAAATCCTCCTACAATTGACGACTCATAAAATTTAGACAACAAATCACCCAGACCAGTCTCAGAATGCAAAGTATTCCTCGGTGGTCAAACATGCGAGATTTATAGGGATTTTTGAATTCAAATCCGACCGTTCCCCCCAAATTTTGATAACCAATGTCTTTTTGGCCGCATATCTTTGAATATTTTCGCCATAAATAGCGCCTACCTGTTCCTCTTAACTGATTTTTGGCCATCAAATCATGAATAGTAACCTCAATGGCTGCATTTGGACCCACTTGCGCGACACCATCCTCAATGGTGCAGCTCATCCAAAGCAGTTTCACCTGTCGCACCCTTGTCATCTCTCGCGCAACCCTTCTACCACGTTCTTCACCTCGTTGGGTAGCATAGTTTATAGTCTCACAATCCCTTACAACTGCCTGGATTACTGAGACTGTCCTTCTACCATATATTCATCGCATAGGGGCATGATCTCCTATGTACAACTTCAATCTATCTATGTTTACTTTTCCAGGGAATGGGTCCCCGTTCAGCTTCGTAAGTTGAAATGTGTCGCCATCCGTGATCTCCTTAATAACATACGGTCCCAACCAGTGCATTTGAAATTTTCCTGGGAATTTCGTGAACTTGCTGTCATATAATAGTGCCAAATCATCCACCTTGAAAGTGTGCAACTTAATATGTCGATCATGCCATGCTTTCTCACATTCCTTTTGCACTTGTTAGTGGAATCTTACAAGGAAAAGGTCTTCTTCTAATTCCATGATCTGCACGAGCCATTCCTCCAAGGTCTCGTAGTCCGCCATCTTGGTCAATGCCGCAATCCTTAAACTGGGAAAAATATACTCCATCGGCATGACTGCTTCAATTCCATAGACCAAATTGAATGGTGTTTGTCCTCTTAACTTCTTGCAGGTCGTCCTATAAGTCCATAATATAGCAGGTACGTGCATGTTCCATTTATTCCTCTGCGCTTTGCATACCTTTGTCAAAGCTTGCTCCAAAATCTTGTTAAAAGCCTCCACCGTGTCATTCGTGTGTGGGTGATAGGGCATGCTCCTCTGATGATATACCTGAAATGATTCCAACATCGCGCTGATCGTTTCATTCAAAAAATGCATACCCCTATCACTCATCAAAATCTTAGGACAACCAAACTTTGTTCATATGTACTCAAATAGGAACTTCGCAATAGTGGCCGCTATACAATCCTTCACTGACTGTGCTTCTACCCATCTGGTTAAATATTATGTTGCAATAATGATATACCGTGTGCCTGTCTTCCTTTTTGGTGGTTTTATGGGACCTATAAAATCAATGGCCCATTTCTCTAATACCTACAACGAAACTTGGGGATTTAAATGAAATTCATCCCTTCATGAAGGATGCCCTGTCCTTTGGCAAGCATCACATGCCTTGCGGCACCGCAAAGAGCTATGCATCCAACAGTCCTTCCTCCAAACTATTTGGTTCCTCCCCTGTTTCAATCCTTGATAGATGGTCTGGGTCTGCATTCATCATTCTAGGCTTCACAATCACCTCGAAGTCATACTCCTTGAACAATAGCAACCATTAGCATATCTTCCCCCCCAACACAACCTTATTGACCTGGTACTTTAGCACAGAGTGATATGCATACATCTTGAACTGTCCGCCCATCAAATAATGTCTGAATTTATGTAGCGCATAGATCATCACCACCCCTTCGCATTCTGTGGTGGAGTAATTCTTCTCAGCTTTGGAAAACTTCCTGCTTGCGAAAGCTATCAGATGATCGATCTTTCCCTTACCTGCTTGTGTTAATACTTCTCCTAGCGTAATACATGAAGCATCAACATGCACATGGAATTCCTTTTTCCAGTTTGGAAACACCAAAATAGGGGTGGTCACCATTTTTTCCTTTAAGACATCCAATATGCATTGACAATCTTCATCCCAGAAAACCTCGCATCCTTCTTTTACAATTTTTCCATTGGTGCAGTTATCTAGGCATACGCCTTGATAAAGTAACTGTAGTACCCAATGTGTGCCAATGTTGTGCGCAACTATTTCACATTCCTAGGGGCTTCCAAGTTCACAATGACAACGATCTTCGCAAGGTCTACCATCAATCATTGCTTACATACAACATGGCCGAGAAAAATTCCAAAAGGTACACAAAATACACACTTCTTCAAGTTCAACACGATCTGATACCTTCTACATGTATCCAACATGAGGCGCAGACTCACAACATGGTGCTTCACTAACCCAAACACGGTCCAATCATCAAAATATACTTCCAGAAACTTATGAATGAACTCTTTAAATGCCGTGATCACTACTCGGAAAAATATTGCAGGCGTGTTCTTTAATACGAATGGCATAAGTGTATATTGAAATCAACCCCATTCGGTCACGAAGGTTATTTTTCTTCGACCCTACGGTGCGATATTTATTTAATGATAACCCAAAAATCCATCAGTGAACGAATATGCCTCCTGTCTGCGAACATTCTCTAATACTTCGTTAGTAAATGGTGTCGAAAACAAATCATGCACACAAGCATCATTCAACTTCCGCAGATCTACACAGATGTGGATTTCGCCCTTCTGTTTCTTTTCTTGGACCACCATTGGGCTTACCAAATCACATTCTTCTATAGTCTCAATAATACCAGCTCCTAGCATCTTATCCAGTTCTAGGCGCACCTTCTCCTTATACTTTGGATTCAATAGATAAGGCCACTGTTTAATAGGATTCACATTCAGTTTCAATGTAATCCTCATAATGCCTAAATCACTGAAAATCCCTTTCAAATATGAAAACTTCGTGGGAAATAAGTCTTGGTACTATTGTGGTAGCTCAACTACCTTATCAACCATATCTTTGTCCCAATAGTCTCCTATCTTTGCAAACATAGGTTCTTCTTCAGATCTAATTTTTACTTGTCGAGTTTTCAAAGGCTCTGATATGTTCGTGTTCGCCACCTTCGATCCTTTGGCCTTGTGTTGTCCTTCAGTTTCATGAATGGTAATATTCTATGGATCATCCTCTTCTTCAGAATTCATATTATAAGATTCCATCGCATGGCACAACTATGTACTCAACCTGGGTGAGTCCATTCTATTGGTTCCTTCGACATTCTAAATATAGCTGCTTTAATTTCTTGTAGTGCTTCATAAATGCTCTCAAACCCATCCTCAAAGCTAAATGTTAATAAAAAAAAATTCTCTTAAAACGTCCCATTCAGCAGCCCCATGGTGAAGCTTTGTTTCCAAATATTAGTTCATTGGGATCGTATCTAACATATGACATAATTTATGCATCCATTCTGGGTATGGTTCTGTTCCCCAGTATTTAGTCCATCGTGCTAAATGATTGTGTGTATCATCCTTCCCACTATATTTTTTTGTCATTCTAGTATTAGCATAGTCGAACCTTAACTTCATCATTTTGTGGTATTCTCTCCATCCAGCAAAGCTCTCCTTGTGTGTACCCCACCAACGGGTAGGCGTAACATGCAAGGCCAATTCCAGTGCTTGGAACCGATGCTATTCTAGTACTTCTTTTTCAAATTCATCTAAAAACAATTCCACATCAGTCAAACCATCATAGTGTGGAAGATTTCTTACCTTAGTCGAAACACACCTCAGCGACTTGGTCATCCTATTGCAGTGGAGCGTAGATATTTCATGCAACCTATTCTGCCAATTCTCAAGCTCTTCATCTGAATCTAAGGCGTAGGAGCTATCCATGTCCCACAAAATTAGTCCATCGGCTCTAGGATTGATCCAATCCTCATCACGCGTTGTTATCTTGTATATTTGAGCTAGATCATCATCACTTTCTACATAATCGCAAACAGGTTTAGTATAACGTATTCCTTCAACGGGGTCTAATGGCACTACTACTCTGAGCGACTTCTTCTCAAAGGACACCTTATGCTTCTTCAAGTTGATTACTCCATTCATATCGATAGCCCAGTCAATTCCTAGTAGTGTGGGGTATGGGTTACTGTCATCCACTATCTCAATGACCTCAAAGTTAGCCTGCGCACTCACATCCTCAATGTCCACTGTTACATTGTATAAGTGCCCCATTGGAATAATATTCTGTTGATTTTCCATGAAAACTTAATAGGAGACCACTGCAGCGCAGGTCTCCCCATCCTCTCCCATGTTTTCTTAGGCAACACATTCACATCAGACCCCAAATCCAAGATTACCTAGTTCATTTCATATTCACCTATCTGCGTGATTAGCCTCATCTTGCGTCCCGTCCGTGCCTTATGTTTACCAATATTCCTCACTATGCGCTGTTTAGTAGGAGTCTTTTCCTTATTGGCTCATTTTTCTATTAAGTCTTGCAATCCTTCAATGACTTTCTAATCACACAAAAAATTCATACAAGTATTCAGAAAGGTAGCTAGTATTAAAGGATCTACTTCTTGCGACGCATTATTCTCGAGCATTTTCTCTTGACTTCCTGAGGTGGAGGCTTCAGCGAAGTTCTTCTTTGCCTCCAAGAAAGTCTCTTTAGCATGATTCAGATCAAAGTCTACTTCCTTCTCAATAGCCTTGCGTACCCATCCATCTTCCTCAGGCTGCTTACCTTTATTTGCATCAGTTGTTATACCACTTCTTAGCATTAGATTTATGTTCTGATCCTCTTCACGGGGCTCAGCCCTCATCATCTGAATATTATGCGTAGGCTGTTGGGGTTGCACCTTCTTCTCTTGCATCTTTTCCATAAGGACAGGACATTCCTTTATGACATGTACAAACTATCGACAATACTGACATGATGGGTGTATGGGGTTTGGACAGTCTTGCGTGAAGTGCCCTGCTTCGCCACAGTTATAGCAAATTACTTGCCCACACCCTCGTCCTGGTCTAGCACCTCTTCCTCATCCTTGACCTTGGAATCCTTCGTGCACTACTCCTGCACCTTGATCTTAAGGCCAGTTCTCTACCTACATTCTGTAGGTAGGGGTCCTATCCATCATTAGCTCATAACTTCTACAATGGTGTTCATTGTACCCTACTAACTTATAGAAATAAAAAAATAACTGTTGAGGTGTCTGTTACACAATAATTTGTCACCGTTTGTCATCGTCCCTATTACCCCTCTCCTGCACCTTGGAGGACTCATTCCGGGACTTGTGAGAAGTGACAAGACTTGAAACCACTTGCATTATTCACCTCTAAACATGAGC